>CAJPVJ010001049.1:0-18439 GCA_905397405.1 Oppiella nova
TAATAACTTTATAGTTGTAAAATAATTAAATATGATTTTCTATTTTTTCACTGACTTTTAGATTATCATATTTTGCTTGTTCAAATTTAGTTGAGTATTGGATGAAAAAATATATGGAAAGTCCAGAGCAATATAATCACCAAGACTTATTCAAAACACATCAAAATCTTGATCTTGATCATTTAAAAACAATATTTTCTATGTGTTTATATGGATCAATAATTGCATTTATAGTGTTTATTTTTGAATTAATATTTAAATATATCATTTTTCGTTAAATTAAACTAATCAAAAAATAATAATAAATGTTCTTTATTCAAAGATTGAATAATACAAATATAAATATAAAATATAAAATTGATTTAATTACATGTTAGTATTATTAAAATATATGTTGCAATAAAAATTAATATAATCATTATTTGACAGAATTTTCATTATAAAAAATGAAAATAATATTGCCCATTTCATAATACAATTAGTATACTCTAATATTATATAAGTATAACTACTGTATAAAGTTTTAATAAAAATAGAAAAATCTAATTATATGTATACATTACATTATTTTTTATGGAATATTTAATAATAATTAATAATTTTAAGTAATGACAGATTTATATAACAAGCACCTAAGGGTTGCCGCAAATAGCGTATGTATTTTATAATAAATTAAACATTGTAAAGTAATCTAATTTAAAAATGTAATATAGTTACCACCCTCAATTATGGTCAACTATAATAAACATACAAATAGTCACGAATTCAGTGGTGGTTACCATGTCTT
This sequence comes from Oppiella nova, assembly GCA_905397405.1. Classification (NCBI taxonomy): domain Eukaryota; kingdom Metazoa; phylum Arthropoda; class Arachnida; order Sarcoptiformes; family Oppiidae; genus Oppiella; species Oppiella nova. The sequence continues at coordinate 788 of CAJPVJ010001049.1, forward strand.
GCATTTTCTAACAATTGCTAAACATTTCAACATATCATATGAAGTCTTGTATTGTAATCAGGATTATGGTACATATCCTGTAAACAATACATGGCCAGGACTAGTAGGGAAATTAGTAAACAAGGTATAAACTCAATTTTGTTATCATTATCATATAAATACATTAATTACAACATTAATTAAAATATTCTAATTCAGCAAGCTGACATTGCATTTGCTTTAATGATGACCTAGGATAGAAATACTGTTATTGATTATAGTTACCCGTACAAAATATCACTAGGATTCAATTAACCGAGCGAATAAAAATATGTCAATCAACTCTATTGAAAGTCGATCCAGATCATGCGTTTGATTATCTATTGAACAAGGAGAAAAAGTACTCAATTATACATGATAGAATTGTGCTAGTATACAATCTTATACGGTATAATATTACTGATCATTATGTGTTAAATGATCATGCTGATTCTACAATTGCAATAAATAATGTAGCATATGCATTTCCTAAGAATTCATCTGTTATTAACATAAATAGTTTCAACAAGGTGTATGTATTAAATTAATTATTTATATTTAATAATATAGATTCAAAAATAATTTTGAATATTTTTTATATTAGCATATTACATATTAACGAGGCTAATTTGTTATATCAATGGGTGCGACAATTAAACATGCATAATGGTCAATTAATAAATAATTTAAAGCAAGATATGGACTATACTGAAATTAAATACAATAATTTAAAATTTATTTTTAATATCGGAATGTATTTGCTTATATTNGGCTAATTTGTTATATCAATGGGTGCGACAATTAAACATGCATAATGGTCAATTAATAAATAATTTAAAGCAAGATATGGACTATACTGAAATTAAATACAATAATTTAAAATTTATTTTTAATATCGGAATGTATTTGCTTATATTAACGATAATAATATTTATATACGAATATTACGTACATTTATTTAATTTGTATTAATACAACTTATACTGGTATATTTTATATAAAGTATATTATTTAATATTTATTATTTTATAAAAATAATATTGCATAATATTTTTTATTAAGACTTTTCTGTAAGTTAAAATAAGGTAAAGTATATCAAACTTAGGTTAACAGTATAAGAGAATAATGGATTGGTAGTGGATCATTTTTATAGTGAAAATGCAATGGAATTATTTTAAAAATAATTTGTTAATTTCACGCTTGAAATACTCAACAATATTATCATCAAGAATTTAGAACAAATCATAATTTTAATCTAGATCATTTAAAAGCTACACAGTATTTTATATTTGGATTTGTCATAATTGTATATAATATATTCATTGCATTTTGCATATCTGCCAACTGTACACCAACGGAGGTTAACTCCCAATTTTGACCACAACATTAAACTCATTCAGATATTGACAAACCACGGATCATTCAATTAATACCTCAAACGTTTTAAACTACGAACTGATGACATATGCGAAGACAGTGTTCATAATAGACTCATTGATTGCCATAAATATATCGAAGAGAGGACTGAATTCTCGTCAGATTTTAATTACAACTTAGATATAAATACAGATTTATCTATGATTTTCAGAAACATCTCATATATTAACTCTTTTATATTATTCTGTGAAAACATTGTTTAGATTTTATTAAAATTATTACTAATATACTAAAAACGCTAAGAATTTATATTATTATTATGTATATTTAGCTCTTATTTATGTAATAGGCATAAGGGCTATACTTAGAGATAAAAATAAAGTATTTATTTATTAATAAAAAAAATATGTCTTATAAAGTCAAACATTAAGGTTAGTGAAAGGAAGGGAAAGGGAGGTAAAAGTTATAATACGGGTACCAAGCTCTTTTGGGATATCAGAGTATCGTCAATATGGGCCGGTAACTCCCGGTGCCTACTAATACAGTACAACACTGTATTATTCATTATTGCCATAACTTGCCGATAAATAACTGTTCGCTAAATTAGAATAATTATTTACAAGCTAATTAGTGTCATATAATACTAGTAAATAAATATCTTATTTATTTATTTATTTTTCTCATTTATATTTTACACATAAAATTTTAATGATCTGATTATAATCTAAATTTCACACTGCATTACCAAAGTACATAAACTAAAATATAAATTACATGTATCTTAAATTAATTAAATCCAATAATAATAAATTATTTTAATTTTTATTTCTTCGTGGTTATATCCTAAATTAAACTAGTAACCTAGGTAGTGATATGAGACCGATAGTTTAGATTCTAAATATACTAGTTAAAGTTTAGACATTAAACCCTCCCTAGAAATCGTATGGATATTTAAAATTAAACCTGTACGTAAATATAAAGTAATTAAATACTTTGTAAACTTTACAATACTTTACTTTACAAGTACTGGATATAAATATCATTGAATACATATTTCCCACATTAAGTGTTGGTTTACTTTTAAATGAAAAATTTTATAATTATAATGATAGGAATGTGAAGTTAATTAGGAGGTACTGGAGTGGTGGACACGGACAGTAGGCTACGTAATGATATAAATCATTTACAGATGGCGATACATAATTACAAAGACATAAGTCTTATTAAAAAAGAGTTTTAATATTGAATTATTATACAGTATATATTTATATATAATTTAATATAAATCATCTAGAAAGAATTTAAAAATTTTGTAAAACTATAGTGTATGAAAAAAGTATGTCCAAGTAAAGTAACCTATTGTAGTGCCCACGTGTATAATACGAGGGTACTCCACCCGAAACCATTACTCTACGTGACATTATTCTTATTTCAACTAAAAATATTAATCAAAAAATAATGTTATTACATTATTCTTTGAAAATATATTATAATAACACAATAAATTGTATACAATATTGACATTTAAAAAGTTCAACTACAAAACTTGCGATATAATAATTTCAAACACTGTATATATTTGTTTGTATTTATAATAATTTATTTTATAATAATAATAATATACACAAGTACTGAGGGCGATAAGGACCGAATCCGGGCACTGAATTAGTTAATTTTCTCCACAATTTATTGTCCAAAAATTATAATCAACACCTTAAATTAATAATTGAATATATATCTATTAATTAAAGTCAATAAAAAATTTTGTAAAACTATAGTGTATGAAAAAAGTATGTCCAAGTAAAGTAACCTATTGTAGTGCCCACGTGTATAATACGAGGGTACTCCACCCGAAACCATTACTCTACGTGACATTATTCTTATGAACGGCACTTCATAAATACTTTAACGGCAATGAACCGGCAATATTTTCTGTAAAATTAACGACACTTGTATCAAATCTGACACTTCATTGCCGTCAAAGTATTTATGAAGTGGCGTTCATAAGAATAATGTCATTTTATGCATAAAATGTCTAGGCCAGATATTGAGTATAATTTGATTTTCGGAAATTGATGAGATTGACCAGGTTTGATCAATTCAAATGGTCGATATGATTATATAGGTTGCCTTAATATTGACTATTCTTGTACAATTTACTTTCACCTAACAATGCTGGCACTTAATATTTAAAGTTTGCATCCAATGATGTACCAGGTTAGTTTCCGATATACGCCATAAACTATTTAAATTTTAAATAAAATTAATTATACTTTTATAAATGAAATATATTATTAATTTTACATATTAGTAAATCTATCCATGTCAACTTTTCAACATATATTGTTTTCTTAGGAAAACTATAGGACACCAAATTTACAGAAAATATAGAATTATCATGTTCATTTGACACAATCCTCAGACACCGGGGAGGACAGTGTTTTAAGAGGTCTAAAGGAGGACAATCCTCCCCACGGAGGACGTTCTGGTCACCGTAGTAACCATCCATACAATGACTAATATAACGATTATACAGACAATCGCTAAGCATTAGTTTCGCATAAGTTAGAGATTATGTCATCCTTTAAGGTCATTCAGAAAATATATTTTATTTAGTTAATTTAATTATTATAAAAACTTTGTTTTTACTTAAATTTATATAAATCAATTGTATCTATTTGAACAAGCGTATTTAAAACAAATAATCTTAGAAACTTTGTATTAATTAAGTGCAAAATTAACTTTTAAACAGTAAAATCTTTACGATATGTACATGAATATAAATAAAATATGGCTTAATAGATATTATTTTTACATTAATTAATGCTTTTGTTATGATTAAAAATGATTAAAAATTTGCAAATTTATATGATGCACAAAAAATAATCTCCATAATTAATGCTAATGGTATAAAAGTCGCTCCATATATCAAGATATTAAAAACAAAATTTAAATTTTTGTATGATAAATTAAAATAATCTTGAGTATTATCTTGATAAACATGTGTCATTTTATTTTTCAAATATTTTCTCGTCCAGTAATCCATAAGGTTAGCCTCACGTATCCTTGATAAACTAATAGAAATAAATTAAGTCAAAATAGAAAAGTAAAATAAATTAAGTATAACAAACATTTGGTTAATATTATTTAGGTACGGTGAATTTTTGGGTAACCCAATAGCGCCCGGTATCCAGGTTACCTTTGCATCATTCACATTATCTGCTACATAATGACCAGTTATATTATACTTAAATAGGTTATATTTAAGGACACCCTCATTATGAATAACTGAATATTTATAATCAGTTCGTTTCAAGTAGTCAAATAAAAATGTAAGGCCCACAGCTTGGTAATTTATAAAATTATATCCAAATTGTTTGTTAATTTTATCCTATTTAAATATAAATTAAAATTAGATTTTTGTTTAAAATGTCATCCATTAAACATTAGGTTTGTTGGATTTTAAAAAAATTTAACTTACTAGGAGAAAATGTTGAGTGGACCCATTTTGGACAATGATCTTAATGTTACCATTCATTTCATTTGCAATCAATTGGTCTAATGTTTCGATTCTGTGTTCAATGGGAACACGAATTAATGAATAAATGCATCCCATATAACATGAGTCTAATATAATTGCAATTAGAAACCAGGTAACAATTAATAAGTTTTGTAACTTGAGTTTGCTGATAGTCTGGCGTAAAATTATAGATAATATATACCAGCACATATTTAATGTTGAATTCATTTTATTATTTGTATTAATAATAAGTGTGAATAATGTAAATAACATGGCAATTATAATGGATATCCAAATGTATGAATCGAAAGGTTGTAATAAATTGTCGAAATGTGTTGTTATAGGCATCGGAGATGTGAATGTCATATATCCAAATATATGTGGATAACTAAAATCAATGACAGTTTGTCGCTCATTTGTCACTACTAAGCATGGTGCAATATCCGCAGTCTAGAGTATAGATTAACCAAAAAAAATTATTTTTAGCAATTAGCAATTATTATTATAGGTAAGTGGGCTCTGGAGCTCACGTATTTTAATCTATGCTCTAGAGCTATGATTATCAAAGTACCAATCCGGCTCCACTAGTAATGACAAAACTCTAACATTTTAACATTAATTTCAATACTAGCCAACCCTAAAATGTTCAAAGTTTTGTCATTACTAGTGTGGCCCGTATTGGCACTTTAACTTGTTATAACATATTTAAATGAAAAGTATATATATACTGTATGTTTTGATTTATAAAAATATCTTAATTCAAAGGTAATATCTGTGTAAATTTTTATTAATTAAATTTTTTATAGTGGGGTGCATCATACCTTGGACTGAAGCATACCGGTAATCCCTGACCAGTTATTATCGAGAGGTCGTCCGCCCCAATCACCGTTATTATCGAATAAATCGTAGGTTATATTGTGGTGGGCGGCTATTATTTTCAGAATAGTGCCGCAACTACCGCCAATCAATTCAAGTTTTTTAGTTAATTCGTTCGAATTTAAAATAATATACGGGGGTACCTATTAATTATTAACTATTATTAATTAATTATATAACTTATATTTTTATTGCTATCATATTTACATGACTGACGGCTAATTTTAAATGTATCCAGTTTAATCCAGACATTTTATCAATGTAAAACTTTATAGGAATTTCAAAAAAGTTTAAAAATTATTACATATATAATTTATATTATTTTAGAATATATTTATATAAAAAATAAATAAAGTAAATTAAAACTGACCTGTTTAATTTAATGTTTAAATATTACCTTATTAGAGGTTTTCCCACACTCTTATACACTGTTATTTTAAATGAAAATTGTTATAATAATTATTATCTCACATGTAATCAAATGCTAGCTTATATTGGCTGTGCATTATAAGCCAATATTTATTTTAAAATATATTTGACACATGTTATTTAATTCATAAAAATTAAAAATAGCTTATTATTAATTTTAAAATTAAATATTTTAGAGTAACATTTTTAATCAAAAATAATTTATATAAAAAGCTATAATACACATAGATCAAATAACAAATAATTTTTTACTAGTTTAATTAATTGAATATTTTGTGTAAATACCTTTTCAATATAATGTTTTATGTTCATAATTAATATTTATTATTTGAAATATGTTTTTGTAAATTGTAGTATTGTTGTATAAAATATATTACAGAATAATATTTACTTTAATTTAATTATAAGATATACCATCGATGTAAATAAAAACTAGTTTAAAATTGTATATGAAAATGTAAATAGTAATTGTTTATTATTAACAAACAGTAAATTAAACAAGGCGGATAACTGAAATTAATCGAGGCATACGCTGTTCTAGTTAATGTCAATTGGTATAATAAAAAGTTATTCTTATTATTCAATTTCTTGGGATTAAATTTCCCAATATTAATTTATTTATTAAATAAATTTAATAAATAATTAACATTTCTTAAATTTCCATTTAATTAACATTTCCGACTGGCAACTAACCATGTAAATAACTTATTTTTAAAATAAACAATTCTTAATAAAATATTTGTATATTAGGTACCACCTTACACTTTCGTAAACTACATCCCCATTATAAAAACATATGAACTCACGGGAGGTATCGATACCGTGCTCTTTGACCTAATTATGGACCACTGGAACACAACCTACGATATACTGTATTGCAATCAAACCTGGAGCTCAAACCCAGTTAATGACACGTGGCCTGGAGTTATGGGAAAACTTATTTACCAGGTACACTTAATTGATTTTAAATTGCTAAAGATTAATACGTATTTATTTATTAAACTAGCAAGCTGATGTAGCGGTCAGCCTAATGATGACTACTGTCCGCATGAGTGCTATTAGTTTCACGAATCCCTATATGTTTAGTATAATTACATTCACGTCTCCAATGCCTATAATAACATATTTCGACAGTTTATTGCAACCTTTCGACACATTCACCTGGATATCCATTATAATCATGTTATCAACAATAATCATATTATTATTACTTTTAAATAAGGCATCAAACATAAAATATGACTTATTATAAATTATTTTACATTATGATGACAAACTAATGATTAATAAATGGTATACATTTCTTTTAAAATGTAGGATGGCTACAATGACAAGCTTGGTAAATCGGCAATTAGATATATTGCTCTTGATTACAAATATTTATACGACAACTTAACTAGGCAGCATCGTAAAACAAGTGTAATTGCTGAGAAAAACATGTTACTGTTCAACCTAAATACTAAAAATATTGCCGATCATTACGTGTCAAATGAGCATGCTGATTCTACATTCTCAATCAGTCTCGTTGGTTTCCCAGTTGCTAAAACATCGACTATTGTAAACATGGACATTTTAAATAACATGTAAGTTGTACGACTTAAAAAATATATGTTAATTTACATTTTTGATAAAGGTTAATTCGTATACGGGAAGCTGGTTTGATACATCATTGGATGAAAGCATTGAAATTAAATTGTGATCAAAAGCTAATGAATGCAAAACAATATACGGATTATTTTGACCTGAAATATGAGAATTTAAAATTTATATTTAATATTTATTTGCATGGTACAATTTTGTTGATTATAATATTTATTCTAGAATTTTGTTTAAAACATGTAAAAATATTATTAGCTAAAATTTTACATAATATATCATAGTATTTTTAGTGATTAGTTAATGAATAAGATTTATTTAGTAAGTTATCATTTTAAATAGAATTCACCAATCTGAATTTATTGTTTATCTTAAAATCAATTGTAACAAATACAATTATTATTATAATAAATAAATAATGTATTTATATAACACGCTTACAGCATGTGTTTAATAAAAAACTTTATAATATATATTCACTGTCAAAATTGACTTAACTTTTTAATTGATTTATTAATTCTATTATTCATCAAGGGTAGTCAAAAGAAATAAATGTGCCTGTCCAATGTTATAATATTTTGTAATAGCTTAAACTATTAAGTGCAATTGTTCTAGATGCACATTTAAATTTTTTTGTTAAAGTACTTGTAAAGTACTTAATAAATAAAAACATTTAGAGTCATAACAATCCTACATAATAAATGTGTTATGCCCTAAATTGTTAAAACATTTTTATATAAAATTATTAAGGTACATGTATTTATTTTCTTAAAACGTCAACTGATTCAAAATATAATCATAAAAATTTTTACGGTACAAGGTAATATTATTACATATATGTATAAGATATAAACAGATAAACAATTGTTTCGTATATTATAATTATATCAGAATTAATTTGAATAATTTTTGTGAATTATACAAAATTATGGTTATTTCGACATACTAGTTAGTAGTAGTCTGAATACTTAAATATTATTGCGCCTAATTAAAAAATTATTAAAATTATTTGGTACTGTTACTGTATACTAAGTTATACAAAATATATTTTTCAATTATATTAATATAACAATTTATATAACTATAGAAACAGAGAACTAAACAATATAAATAGCGATATAATGTTATTTATAGTAAATAAAATATATTTCAAAAAATAAATACAAACTTGCCGTAGAAATTATGATTTCTAATATTAACCAGACCCATTATCGTGTGGCTACTAATCACGTAAATAAAATATATATATTTATATTTTGTTGATTTTCATTATATAGTGATATTAAGTATTTTTTAAATTAGATACCCCCGTACATTTTCTTAACATACAAATCCATTAACGTAAATATGAATTCACGGGAGGTATCGATGCCATACTGTTTGGCATAATTATGAAGCACTGGAACACAACCTACGATATACTGTATTGCAATCAAACATGGGGCTCAAAACCAGTTAATAACACATGGCCTGGAGTTATGGGAAAACTTATTGACCAGGTACATATAATTGATTTTTAATTTTTAAAAATTAATAAATATTTATTTAATTAACTAGCAAGCTGATGTTGTGGTCAGCCTAATGATGACTATTGACCGCATGAGTGCTATTAGTTTCACGAATCCCTATATGTTTAGTATAATTACATTCACGTCTCCAATGCCTATAATAAAACATTTCGACAATTTATTACAACCTTTTGATACTTACATCTGGATATTTATTATTGTAACAATTTTACTTGTTATATTTTTATTATTAATTTTTAATAAGGCCTCAAACTTTAAATATAAATTATTTTGGTACATATTTGTAATAATGTTGCGACAAAATATTGCAAAATATAAGCCTAGTAATATCAATGGAGTAATAATATTGTGCTGGATGTTTGTGTCATTTATATTAACCATAAGCTATTCGATGTCTATTTATTCATTCATTACGGTTCCCATTGAACAGCGTATAGAAAGCATAGATAAATTGATCCGGGGTCAGGATACCGGAAAAATTCAAATAGTTGTTGAAAGGAATTCTGTTTATCAATATATCTTGGTAATTATTATAAAATAGAATTGAAAAATACATTTTTTAGTTGATATTCATTTGTTTTTTATTTCGAAAGGATTATCATAATAAAATACATGGATACAAAATGTTCAAACATAATTTGGTGAATAATAGATATCTTTACGATCACCTTAAAACTAATGCTAATAATATTAGATTCTCAAACATTGGTGACAGAAATGTACTAGCTTATAATATTATGGACCGAAGTATTACTGATTATTATGTATCAAACGAATTTGATGATTCTCAATTTTCCATATATTTATTTGGTTACGGATTTAATAATAAAACACCTAGTATAGTAATTTCTAGATTTAATAAAATGTAAGTAAACAATTGTTAATTTATTGTGTTTATAAAAGTTATTTTGAAATTTATTTTATAGACTTTCAACCATTTTTGAGTCAAATATTATGGAGCATTGGATGCGTGTATTGAATATAAATGTTAATAAACAAGCAACTAGTGAAAACTGTAAAACAAATTATTTTAGCCTTAATTATAGTCATCTTAAATTTGTGTTTAATATCTGTTTGTTTGGTTTTATTATACAAATAATTGTATTTATTATTGAATATTGCTTTCATTTCAAGTATAAAACAAGATTTCACTTACGTATACAATGCTAATAATGGTTAAATTGGTAATTAATTATTCATATCAAATATATTTTATAAATGTTTTATTTAATGTATGTAATATATTATATTTCTTGTGTACACAACATATTTATTTTAATATAAATAAACTTAATTAAATTGGCTTATAAATTTAATATGAAAAACTATTTTAATAATACCAGAAATAAATAAAAGATCTATTGTACTCTAAATGTTAAAATAGTTTTATATAAAATATAATTAATTTCATTTTAATATATTAAAAATAAATAACTGGATGTTTTGTCCTTATAATATATTTTGAAATTAATTTTTAAAATTCTTTTGATCACTACTAAAATATGAATTAATTTCATTTTATAAAATATGAATTGTATTTCGAAATAATAGTTATTTAATAGTGTCAATATGCAAATATTATAAATATTAAACACTTGTATTTTTCATCAACATATATGAATCGATGGATTTACTAACAAGTTTCTTGGTAATAAATATATACTTGATGAACTATATGTAATGTTTTATTTAAATGCATGCATACTAGGTGATATAAAGTTCATTTTATTTATATTTCTGTAAAACACATTGCTATCAATTATGATTAATACATAACTTATGGTTCATAATCTAGTATATTTATTACCAATAAACCCGTTATTAAATCTATCGATTCAGATTTGTATAACATAAATTATATTATTACCCAAATTAACGGTAATTAGAGATTTTAAACTTTAAGTAATTAGTATCTACTTTAGACTGCACAAAGTTACTTCAACAATTCTGATGACTAACATAAACCAGACTCATTTTCGACTGGCAACTAACCATGTAAATAACTTATTTTTAAACAAACATTTCGTGATAAAATATTTGCATATTAGGTGCCACCTTACACTTTCGTAAACTACAACCCCATTATTAAAACCTATGAACTCACGGGAGGTATCGACGCCATGCTCTTTGACCTAATTATGGACCACTGGAACACAACCTACGATATACTGTATTGCAATCAAACCTGGGGTTCAAACCCGGTTAATAATACATGGAATGGTGCCATTGGCAAACTACAGAACCTGGTTCATTAAATTTTTATTAATGATTTATTATTTTATTAATGTTAATGTTTTTCTAATAGGAGGCGGATTTTGTAATGAGTTTATCTCCCACTCCGGAAAGGAATGAAGTTATAAGTTTTTCCTACCCCTACTTAATTTCCCCTGTTACATTTCTAGCGCCATTGCCTTTACCAAAACATTTTGACAATTTATTTGAACCCTTTGACACATACATTTGGTTATCAACATTAGCAAGCTTATTATGCTTAACCATTATTTTTTTAATCATGAATAAATCAAAAAGTAATTATATGTTTAGATCAATTTGGAGTTTATATTTAGTTATTTTTGGGCAAACTGTACCAGATAAATTTGTTAAAGAAAGCAAGGTGAAATTAATATTTATATTGTGGGTTCTCGTATGCTTTATATTGTCAACATGTTACTCTAGCTCAGTTTATGAGTTAATACTTGTTAATCATGAAAACAAGCTTAATACAATTGACGATTTAATAAAAGCAAGTAACGCTAATAACATTAAAATGTACGCTAGGTACTCTACTATGTACTCACAATTACTGGTAAATTACATATTGTATAATATTCGTTTATAAATAAGTTATTTTTACTTTTAATCTTAGCAAGCAAATTCTATTCGAGATGGCAAACAAATTTTTGCCTACGAAACAACTAAGCCTGGTGAAATTAATACAATGGCAAAATTATTAATCAATAAACGATACGTGTTTATTCATGAAAGAATATCGCTATTATATGGTATGATGTATTATAATATCAAGAACCATTATCTGCCACCAGATACACCAGGGTCATCATTTGCAATGGATTTGATTGCTATTGGTTTGCCTAAAAACTATCCATATATTCGTGATTTAAATCGATTGTAAGTTATATTGGCAATGTACTTTTAAAATATAATTAAATTATTTTAATATATTAGTTTTAAAATAGTATTTAATGTAGTTTGTAAATATTGTTATAACTTTATAGTTGTAAAATAAATAAATAAATAATTTTCTATTTTTCACTGACTTTTAGGTTATCATATTTTGCTTGCTCAAATTTAGTTGAGCACTGGATGAAAAAATATATGGAAAGTCCAGAGCAATATTATCAACAAAAATTATTCAAAACAAATCACAATCTTGATCTTGAACATTTAAAAGCTATATTTTCTATATGTTTATACGGATCAATAATTGCATTAATAGTGCTTATTTTTGAATTAATATTTAAATATATCATTTTGCGTTAAATTAAACTAATCAAAAAATAACAATAAATGTTTTTATTCAAAAATTGTATAATACAAATATTAATTTAAAATATAAAATTAATTTTTATTACATGTTAGTATATTTAAACTATATGTTGTAATAAAAATTAACATAATCATTGTTTGATAGAATTTTCATTATAAAATGTGAAATTGTATTTATTGTATAATATGACCCACTTCATAGTGCAAACATAACATTTACAATTAGTGTTGCCAACCCTCCAGTTTTTGCCTGAAGTCTCCAGGAATCGGGAGTTTAACTCAGACTTCAGTTTGAGGTCTGGCCTGGATATGGGGAACTCCAGGAAAAAATTCTGAACATTTTAAAAATAAAAATACATGTTTTTACCCACATTTACGTTGTAAAAAATTGCGTTATAGTTTTGATTTTCACCATTAATTACAGTTAATTAAATTTAGATAAACTCGCTAGTGTATTAGGGTTTAAATCTACGATGCACACTGGAGCCATTTGGGGCCACACTATGAGTTACAAAACTTTATACATTTTAACATTAATCTCAATACTGACTAATGTTATAATATTCACTATTTTGTCACTGTTAATGTAGCCCGGATTTTAATGTATGCGCATCGTAGGTTTAAATTCATACATTACAACTTTCATAAAATAACTTTCCCGAAAATTTAAATTAATAAACTAGTTCGTCAGGAAACTTCAGGAATTTGGGTCTCAATTTATGTAAATCTCCAGGTTCAACAATTTTACAGTTGGCAACACTATTTACAATTAGTATACTGTAGTATTGCCACCATATTTAATTTTCACAAAAATTTTACAATTTTTACACTGCTTTACTTTCTCTCTCTCTCTCTCTCCTTAACCTCTCTATATTCTTATGTGCCTTTTCTATGTATGAGCCCATGGCACCGACATCATAGGGGTAGGTATAATCTATAGCTAAACCTTATCAATAGTCATCATAAGACGTAAGCCAATGTCTATTTAAAAATTGTTTATTTAAAATATCTTAACTATGATACAGATTTATAAAGTAATTTAAAATATATTTATAATTTATTCAGAGGTATTCGTTTTGGTATTACGCGTATTAGGTTAGACCCTAAATAAATTGTACTCCGGTATTAAACATTTATTAAAAATGAATTTAATTTTGTGTATTTTGAAATCGATATGAACTATTTCTAGTTTATTTATTTAAATGTGTAAACATTTGTCACAAATGAAATTTACAAAGTAGATTTAAAACATATATATCTTATGAATATTAATTTTATTAATTCAAATTTCATATATTCTACTTTTTATTATTACAATATTTTGTTATTAATTTAAATATGATTAAATTTATTTTTATATTTTGTAAACAAAATAAAATTTTATTGTGTCGAAATTATATAATATAGTAAATTTATTTTATCGTGTATCTAAATAGGCGTTATTCTAATCAGTATTAATTTTCTAATGTAAACATAAAAATTAGTTTTTAAAAAATAATTATTAAAAGTTTTATTATTTTTTTAACCAAACAAAGTATTATCATATTAAAATTTACTAAAATAGATTATTTATATTATTTAACAATTGATAGGTGATGTTATTTGTTAGTTGAGTATGAGATGTAAGTTTTTATTTATATTATTACTATACGGAATTTATTGAATTTATTTGTTGTTGAAAATTTAATTAAATATTTTGTAAATTTATTGATATACCGTAATTAAAAATATTATTATATTTAACATGTGATTTATAAAACATGTATATCATTTTCAGAGTTCATAATCAATTGGATAAATAATGTTAACATTTCCTAAATAACATTAATTACATGTCAATGAAATAGATTGAAATAAAATAATAAAACATTTCTAAAAAATACACTAATGGCAGATACATTATAACATTAGACAATAATTTAAAAACAAATTTTAAATCACTAAATGATAAAGCAAAGTAATTGTTATTATCATGATTATAACTTATAATTTATAAAGATGAACAAAATTATAAATTTTATATAAATTTTTAGTCAAATAGTCAATAAATGTGTATCACGTATGTTAAAATGTCTAATAAAATATAATTACAAACTAATTATTATTTACTTTAACACATCTTATAAAAAATTTAAATTTTGTTAAAAACTTGCGTGTATGGTGAATTTTTAATAAACCCAATACTAATGTGGTAAAATGTCAAATGTGAATTAATTGCCACATGGTTAGTTATATACAACCAGGTTTTGTGAACTCGGCCGTTCAGGCAAAATAGTTTATAAAACTTGTTTAGTTCATAAGATCAGAAATTGTCAAAGAACATTGTCAGAATATGCCTAAATGGGCAACATTGATTTATTGATAGATTATGAGAATACATACAATAAGGAGTGTAAGTAACTCATTGTAATTCTAACACGACTTCGGGTTAGCTACATTACCCACTTTTACTTATTTTCACAATGAAATAACATTATCTTAAATAAATTATTTTTTGCAAATTCTATATAAAATTTATATGTTATTAATAATCAAGATTATATATACTAAGAATCCCATATAAAATAGTAAACTATTATTTAACAGTTATAACTGACAACCAAGATTTAACTATTAAATGTGAAAATTTATTTGATTTTGTTTCTATCAAACTATCAATTAATAACATCAAATTTTTAAGCTATTTGTAATCAATTTGTAATCTGATAACAATATAAATGAGATATTTAAATTTATCATTGAACGTACTTTATAAAAGAATCATAAAATTATGGTAGCCAAATTGGGCAACTCACTATGTTATATTAATATTGTTCTTTTTAGTCCGTTATTTTGTATTAATAGAATTCTGCTTAAATATTAAGAAAATGTATCAAAAATATGTAGTTGAAATAAAAATAGTGTTAATAATTTTGAAATATTCATACTTTTATAATATATTTTGATTTTTAGTTCGTAAAACCTGAGTTAATTTTCTATTGATTTGTATATAAAAGGTTGTCTACTTTGGTTCATAAAAAGGGTATTTCATAAAACCTGAGTTCACAAAAATGGGTATAACTTAACGTTAGCTTTTATGTAAGCGGTTATTGGTTTTGCCAATTAGTTCACAATTCACAATTTTTCATAAAACTTGGTGTTCACAAAACCTGATGGTGAACTTTATTTTGTTTAAAATTTTTATAATAATTAATTTTTTACAATTAATAATAAAGTTAGAAAATGTTATCTCAAAATGATATTAAACAACTCTATAATAAACACAAAAATTAATCAAGTAAAATAAAAATTCAAAAACTAATTTGCACATTTTATCGATTAAAGTAAACAAATACTGTAATAACTTATATAACACTAGTTTATCTTAATGAAGTGCATATTATTTATATGCAATGCTTCAATAAACAAACTTGCTAATATTATTAAATTAATTTTGTGTTTGTAACAAAAATCTCTAAAATGAATAAAAATTTCTAACTAATTATTTATCAATTGTGTGGTATTAGGTGTATCGGACATAATGAACCTGGATGCTGCGTATAATTATGATAGATTTTAAAATGTAAGCCAGTCATATAATTTTTAAGTGGCCATCGGTGCACACCTTTACCCCATTGAACCACTACTCAAAACTACTAAATAAGTTATTTGGAGTGACTAATCAAATATAGAGTATTAATAAATGGGAATGTGATGTAATTGTGCACAGGTAGTACACAGTCCCATACTGTACTGTTAGTACTGTTTAGTTAATTGTACGGGTAGTATATGTACGACATGTGCACAATTACATGACGTTCCCATTTACTTAAATATTTGACACGTAAGTGCCAACACACACAAAATCTGTAAATCTGTGCTCAAACTATTTAACTTTAGTCCACGAAGTTTTAATAATTGTAAAATAAATATGAGACTAATTGCCTTGATGATGACAATTGCTATAACTATAATGGTCTTGGTCAATTTTGGACATGATATGGATGCAGCACCGGTTCCTATCCCAGAGGATGATCATTGTGATCAGAATGGTTGCTACCCACTTTAATGATTTAGCCTTAAAGTTAATGGGACAATATGAAACAACAAAATGTCCCTGTAACTTGCTAATTATATTTAATATTCTTGAATAATTATTTTATATTCATTCATAAGGTATAGATTCTATACTATACTATTCTATACTATAGAATATTTGTATCTAATGTTATGAAAATATTAAACTAATATGTTTATATAATAAATGTTTAAATCTATCTTGGTCAACTTATTGTTAGTAAATATGTTAAAGTTATTAAAATTTTATATAATTAAAAATTTAATTAAATAATTAAATAAAAGTTTTAAAATTTACAAATTAATAATAAAATTATCAATATTAATGATTATAACTATGATTAATTAATATTAATTATAATAAATATTAAAAGTCTTAACACAATGTACAAACAAATCATAGCCTCAGATACCTGTCTCATAACTTTTCTCAACAAAAACAGGACTACCCCCGAGGCGACAGATTATCCTTGCACAATTTGCTGACACCTAACGAGGTTCCCCATTTAGTAGGGAACATCGAGGCACGAATCTCGATTAATTGGTTTTAATTGTTATGATTAGTTAGCCAGAAACATAATTAACATTTTGAATTGACTAAACTTGGCGAATCAAGTAAATTAATTTGCTAAATTTACGTTTAACTATCGCTGACATCCTCATTTTGTCATTGATATAACATAAGTTTTATGGATTGTACATAAGTTGAATTGTGTAATTGTCTGAGACTGCTTTATGCCATTA
>CAJPVJ010001050.1:0-18433 GCA_905397405.1 Oppiella nova
ATTTATATCTTAATAAGTTTTAGTCATAAACATTACAAATATAACAGATGAAAAATATTAAAAGTTTGTTAATCATATAAAATGAGCATATAATCAAGTTTAACTTATTTTATACAAATGATTGTAGTTTTAAAGGTGTTCTTTTACGATTAATAATTATTGAATCTAAACATTGTTTGAACATTAATGTATTAGTAATTTTAAATGTCTATTAAGTTTATTATGACATAAATAACTAAGGCTCTTAAATATTTATAAGTTTATCAAGTATAGGTGATTAGGCTATTAGTTTATCATCCCTATTTTTAGGTGATTTTAACTTTTGGAACTCAATGATATATACTGTATGTATAATAAATAAGCATACAATTATATAGTGCATACCAGTGCATATGCATGGATTACCTTGAATATGTTCGGTGAATATCATACTTGGTGTAATCAGATTTTTACCTAGACATGCACTTTCATACCAATTAAGTTTATTATGACATAAATAACTAAGGCTCTTAAATATTTATAAGTTTATCAAGTATAGGTGATTAGGCTATTAGTTTATCATCCCTATTTTTAGGTGATTTTAACTTTTGGAACTCAATGATCTATACTATAGATTCTATAGTATAAATTTAAAATACTATACTATATAGTATAGAATTGGAATTTAAAAATTCCCCAAATGGTTTGAAATTGGAAGTTATCATGGCAAAATATATTATGACATAACGTTAATTTCATATTGGAGCGTAATTTTCGGTAATTTTACGCATGATTTGCACATCCAAATGAATTTTACATAAAATTCAATTAAAGTTAAAATATGCCAGCATTTTATTTAAAAGTGTAATAATTTGCTATTACAATATATTTTTAAAAATTTTAAAATATAAACTCAATGAAGGTATAATAATTAGTTCACGTTTACTTTAGAATCACATTCTTTACATAATTAGATTTACATCTAGTAATCCAGATTATACTTGTATAGCTGATTTTATTATTAATATAAGTCTAATTCTGATATTGGTATGTAATTATAATAAATGATTAAGGTATGTATTTTTAATAAATTACACTAAAAATGTAATATTATGAGTAATTATTCTAATGTACTGCAATTTTTTTAAATAAAGAATTTTTAAAAATTTAAATATCAAATAATATTCAATGCATTTATTAAATTATTATTAAATTTATAAATATTTTTAGAGAATTTTATAAATTTAAGTTTCAGTTTTGTTATGTGAAAACATTTATTTAGATTGTGCACTAAAACCGCACTTAAAGTACTGTAAATTATACAGTGTATAGTACTGTAAGTACAGTATATTAGTAAATTTAGTTTACTGTACATTGAATACAGAATTTATAGTAATTGGGAGAGTAATCAAATAAATTAAAAGTTGCTAATAAAAACAACATACACTTAGTTAATTAAGTCACGTATTTATGTTTTGTTTCATAGGATTTATAAATCGATTAATATGTTGTCACAAATGTTAACTAAACTAAAAGAAGAATATATTTTACTGTATAATAAATTTATATTACAGTTAATACAGGTAGTTACTATATACTGTACAGTATTGGTACAGTTTTCAATATTCCCTTTAAAATTAGAATATTTCACTATTTCTCAAAGTTTTAAATTCAATCCAACATATCATGTAAAATGAAACTCATTAATTTTTAAGTCATTAAATTGTATAATTTATTTATTATTAACTTTATTTAGTTACCATAATCTTATAAATTATGATTAATAATAATATTAATAAAATATAGTTTCTACTAAATTACGATTCATTATATAATACAGTATTATAAAAATATACAGTATCTGACTTTTGACAATTTGTAAGTTCATATTTACTTAAATGTTATGTAACATAACTTATGTTGTATTTAAGAAAATAATATACTAGACAGTTATTTTAATTATTAGACAGTACTACTGTATTAATAAGACTAATTAATTTACTTTTACTAGTTTTGAAACAGTAATCTTTTGAAAATCATTGAATCCAATGTAAAAATCAATGGTAAATAATTTAAACTTAAATTACTCGTTACTAATAGGAGCTAGGCAAAAATGTTCAATTGTAAAATTGAAGTAGGTGTCATAAGCTTTCAAACGGATTATGGATCATATTTGTAGGAAATTTGGTTCTCGTAGAATTCATATTTTAATAAAAAACTACATTTTAATTCTTATATAATGGGTTAAAATGTGTAAACTATTGTTTAAAATGTGATTTATAGCTTAAATGAAAGCTTAAACTTTCGGCTTTAATTGCATATTTTAGATTTGACAATGCTACTATGCTGTGACCGGTCACTATGACATTCGCGTTGGTCCAAAATTTTTATTGCAATGCTTGAGTCACCAGGGTGGTTAGTATGTCATAAGAACACAATTAAATGAAAGTTTAAAATCCCTTTTTACAAAATTGATTGATCGCAAGAAACAGAAATGTGAGCAAAAAACCTAGCGCACTTTTTTGGGACTCATCTTATAAATATAAATTAGAAATAGTGTTATTGTATTGATAGACACTACAGAATAATTTTATGAATAGACTAGTATTTTAAAGAATAAATGTCAGCATCAAGCTAATGTAAATTAACAAATTCTGTATAATATACACTGCTCAATATACTGTACAAAGTAATCGCATTTGTGTTGACAGCAGTACTGTACCGAACGAAAACAATAATTGTGTCACTATTACACTATTACACTATTGTTTCATTTATAACATTAGATACGATTAATAGACAAATAATGATTTGATAGTCATTTATGTTTTAGTCATATATCGAGAACATAGAGGTCTTAACGATTGCAAAATTGATCACAAGTTAGATATAAGAGATGACAAGAATTGTAGAGCAGATGAAAGTCAAAAGATTGAGAGTCACATCAGTCATGCTCTCAGCTCTCAATGCAATTCATGTGAAATTTCAGATGTTTTTTGGGTCAAAGCAAACCATTCATACAATTCTTGTGATTCTGTGGCAAAGTTTGCAATACTTTAAAGGATGTGCTCTCTCTTTGCTCTCTTCTCCCTCTTCTCTTCTCTCGTATTCTGTCTCTGATGTGCGCTTAACTCATGCCTAAACAGTACTAAAAATAACGGAAAACCGATTAACTACTAAGAAGTGTATTGAATGCCATTATATGAATCTTTATTAATTTGAAAACATTGTGTCCAACACTTTGTTCAGTAGTTATGACAATGTTTTATGTTTTAAGAGATGAAAGAGTGGAATATACAGAGTATTATATTATCAATAAGTTCACTGTCAATATGTAATATATAAGTGATTTCTTTGGTATAATTCATAATTAATGTCATTTTCATGTGACTAACTGTCCATAAATGCAAACACAAGAGAAGAAACGAGTTGTTCGCAAATGCGGACCCAAAGTGCCGGAAAAGCCCGAACGGGCCCTCTATTGCTTAACACTTAAGAATCCGATCCGAAAATTATGCATTGATATCGTCGAATGGAAACCCTTTGAATGGCTTATATTAGTGACCATATGTCTCAACTGTATAGCACTCGGCGTTTATACTCCTTATCCATATTTAGACACAAACAACACAAACCTAATTCTGGTGAGTAATGTAAAGCCTATATAACGACGCGCTATTCACTTCTCGCAAATTATATAATGTAAATGCATTTCACTGCTCTCTCTCTCTCTCTCTCTTTCTCTCTCTCTCTCTCTCTCTCTATTATGAATTATACCAAAGAAATCACTTATATATTACATATTGACAGTGAACTTATTGATAATATAATACTCTGTATATTCCACTCTTTCTCTCTCTCTCTCTCTCTCCTCTTATATACTAAATTCTATTTAATAAATGCTTTTAACTCTACTAAGAGTACATTCAAAACTCATTGAGTGCAACAACACTCACAAAACATTCCATAATAGTTAAGCACATATACAGTAAAATTCACTAATATTTAAAATATTTAAAGAATTTAATTTAATTATATAAAAAAGTAAAAATATTAAAAATTGATGAGCAAATAAAAGTTAGTGTTATTCAATAATTATGATTTATCTAAAACTAAATTAAAAACATAATATTACAAGATAGTACAATAGTAGTAACACTAATAAATATAACAAGGTACGCTGTAATAGGACTGTGAACTATTAAAAGCACATACCGTACTATGCATTAATGATGATAGAAGTGATGATTATGAATATTAGTGTGAATGGAGTGATTGAATGGATTGAATGTATATTTGTAGGAAAAAGTGGAGTATTTCTTTCTGGTGGTGTTCACAGTGGAGTGCTTTATGAAGATCATAGCTTACGGTCTGTTCATGCATTCGGGCGCTTACTTGAGAAGTGCATGGAATCTGTTGGACTTCATAATAGTAGTGATAGGTCTGGTCAGCACATTCCTGGCCTCTCTCTTTACCGAAGGCATTGATGTCAAGGCTTTGCGAGCATTTCGTGTGTTACGGCCTCTAAGACTAGTGTCGGGAGTGCCCAGCCTTCAGGTCGTACTGAATTCCATAATCAAAGCAATGGTGCCTTTACTGCACATCGCATTACTTGTCATATTTGTGATCGTCATCTATGCCATCATCGGCTTAGAGTTGTTTGTCGGCAGAATGCATATGACATGCTTTCATAACATCACCGGTATATTTGTATTCAGTATATCTGTACAACAATATAAAGAAATATTATGTTGCAATTAATTTGTAAATATTTTGAAAGGTGAGATAAGTCCAGAACCAACTCCATGTGGTGGCGAATATACTTGTGAATATCCATATGAGTGCAGGGAGTACTGGGAGGGCCCCAACACAGGGATTACCAACTTTGATAATTTCGGTTTAGCAATGCTTACTGTATTCCAATGCGTGACAAACGAGGGCTGGACTAACGTGCTCTACAACATCAATGATTCCGTGGGCAACCAGTGGCCGTGGATTTACTTCATTAGTCTCATCATATTGGGCTCATTCTTCGTCATGAATCTGGTTTTGGGAGTTCTTAGCGGAGAGTTCTCGAAGGAGAGAGAAAAGGCCAAAAATCGCGGAGACTTTCAAAAGTTGAGGGAAAAGCAGCAGATCGAGGAAGACCTGAGAGGATACCTCGATTGGATCACTCAGGCAGAGGATATAGAACCCGATGACAAAGAGGGATCGCTTCAGAGAATGGGTGCCGACAATGAAGAGGATAAGCTGGAGAGCGAACAAACGAACGGTGACTCCAATAAAACGCCTTCTCTTTGGCAAAATCAGAAGAAACGATTCGGTCGATTGAATCGACGGTTACGAAGAGTGTGTCGCAAGATATGTAAATCTCAGGCCCTTTACTGGACAGTCATTATATTGGTTTTCCTCAACACTCTTACGCTGGCATCAGAGCATTACCAGCAAAAGGAATGGTTGGATGAGTTTCAGGAAATAGCAAACATGATATTTGTTATACTATTCCTATTGGAAATGCTGCTCAAGATGTATAGCCTCGGCTTTCAGGGATATTTTGTCTCTCTATTCAACCGATTTGATTGTTTTGTTGTCATCAGCTCTATATTAGAAGTCGTATTGACCTCAACTGATGTGATGCCTCCCCTCGGAGTGTCTGTCTTAAGATGTGTCCGACTCTTAAGAATATTCAAAGTAACCAAATATTGGACATCACTGAGGAATTTGGTCGCATCGCTCATCAATTCAATGCGAGCCATCGCTTCCCTGTTGTTACTGTTGTTTCTTTTTATCGTAATCTTCTCACTGCTGGGAATGCAGGTCTTCGGCGGAAAGTTCTCTTTCAAAAAGAAAGAGAAACCGCGACATAATTTTGACACTTTCTGGCAATCATTACTTACTGTATTCCAGGTCTGTTCACAATCACATCTTAACAATTGCTATTATATTTGAAAGATACTCACATTTCATAGATTCTGACCGGCGAGGACTGGAATGAAGTCATGTATGATGGTATCAATGCTTACGGGGGTGTCAGTAAACCTGGAATACTTGCTTGTGTTTACTTCATTATATTATTTATTTGCGGCAATTGTATGAATAGTATATGTTATCTTTGACTCAATATTAACTCCTCATCCAATTGTTAGACATTCTCCTAAATGTCTTTCTGGCCATTGCTGTCGACAACTTAGCAGATGCTGAAAGTCTGACAGCCATTGAGAAAGAGGAAGAGGAGGAGGAAGGAGACGACGGACAAAATGGACAGCCGTTAGACATGAATGATGGCGACCAGACTTTAGAGTTTAAAGATAATGAAGATCCTATGAAAATCAAACTAAATGTGATTGAAATAAACGATGATCTAAATTATGTGCCAAACATATCAAAAGGTTTGTATCCATTTAAATAACTCATTGTATCAAAATGTACGAGGTGTTTCATAATTATTTGTTTAGACCATCAGAGCAGTGATCAAAATGATGATGAGGACCAATTGGATGATGATGTCTATGAGAATGGCGACAATGATGAGCCCACTGAATACACCGGTGCTCGACCTCGAAGAATGTCTGAATTAAACTTTCCCACAAAGACTGCATCGATTCCAAAGCACAGCTCATTCTTTGTGTTTAGTCATACAAATAAGTAATTTGAAAATAATCCAATTTTAGATGATTTCATGTGATAATAATTAATGAACAAAATATGATAGGTTTCGAGTGATGTGTTACCAAATTCAAGAGCACAGCTATTTTGGAAATATAGTTCTTTGTTGTATTCTTATCAGTAGTGGGATGTTGGCCGCAGAGGACCCTCTCGACGCCAAATCACATCGAAATATAGTAATTGTAGCTTGTTACTAAGTTATTTATGTTGTAATTCTAGCAGTAATGAATTTATCGTAAATATTATAATAATTTTTACATAATAGGTTGCATTTAATTGTTTGTAAATTATATAATAGTTAATGAATGAGATTGTCTCATATTTAATTCCGCTTT
The DNA here is from genome assembly GCA_905397405.1 of Oppiella nova. Lineage (NCBI taxonomy): Eukaryota > Metazoa > Arthropoda > Arachnida > Sarcoptiformes > Oppiidae > Oppiella > Oppiella nova. The sequence goes on from CAJPVJ010001050.1 coordinate 6,981, forward strand.
TGATTCATTATAAAATTAGTTATTGTCATTCAAATTCTTAATTGTTAATGGTTTATAAAATAACTTATAAAATTATGTTAATATAGTCTTAATTTTATTTATCCAATAGATTCTGAATTATTTCGATTGGTTTTTCACATCAATATTTACAATTGAGATTTCATTAAAAGTAAGCAAAAATCTATATTTAATACAAAATAACCACTAGCACTCTCAAGTATTGATGATTGAGTTACTATACAATCTATAATATAAACAAGTTGTACATATCCAATACTCTGCTCCATATTCTATATTTTAATACTTTATTCGATCAATAATTTATATTTATATTTCCTTAAATTAAGTTAATACAATTGTTATTTAATACAACAAAGTATTAGATATAAGTTATAAATTATTCTGTACACTACTATTTATTTAAGACTATATAAAATAATTGTAAAGAACTAACGTTGAATTGTTATACTAGACCATAGCTTATGGTGTCATTCTACATAAGGGCTCCTTTTGTCGCAATTATTTTAATCTTTTGGATATATTAGTCGTTTGTTGTTCTCTCATCTCATTTGGATTTCCGTAAGAATTTAGTCACTTATTTAGTATTCAATTCAAACAAAACATATGAATATATATTGATAGCAACGGCACTATATCTGTCATCAAAATATTACGAGTTTTGAGAGTTTTAAGGCCTTTACGAGCCATCAATCGCGCCAAAGGACTCAAAGTAAGACAAAACAACTATATTTTTATCGATATTTTTTTTCTCTTCAATTATATACCATTTCGTTGTTTTTATCTTATTTTACTCTAAAATGAATTTTTATTTTTTATCACTTTATTGTCTTTTTTTCATCTCAAATTTAAATCAAATTTTATAAGTGTTCATACAATACAGAATATTGTAATCATATTGGGGTCATTCAATAAAACCCGAAACCATCCTAGAAAAAAACTGAATAAACACTATATTACTATTCCATTGTGTGATAAAAATTAATTTAAGTTTGCAAACAAACAGTTTTGTGCAAAAATTAATTTGATTTCTGTAGAGCTTGTAATTTTAAAATAGAAGTTAATATATTGACTTAAATATAGGTTTTAAATTAATTATTTAAATACAAATTGAATTAAATACAATTGATGAATTAGAAAGATCAACTTTTTGAGGTTATTTGAGTAAAACAAATAATTAGTAATTATTACTTTTTCAGATAATTTCTCAGTTAGATTATATTTAGATCTGTGGTTATTATGCCGCCAAACATATTAAGAAGTTCAATATTATAAAAGTTACGATTCAAATATATTTACTATTTATGAAAATACAATCCTCTATCTCATGATATGATAAATTGCCTAAAGGTGTGAATACAGAATAACTTATAACAGTAATACTGTAGTTTTCAACATACAATCCTAACTTACTGTGTACTCTTAAGCAATCAAGTATTTTATATTTTGGTACTGTAGTTTAGTTTTTATAGGGTTTATTAATTGATCTCACTACGAATTAAATTGTAAATAAAAAATTAAGTAAAATATTCGATAAATAATTTTAAGAATAAAATATAGGAATTTATGATAGGTTTATAATAAACAATTTCTATTTTATATTTAGAGAAACATGTATTTATATGATTACTATAGAATAGAGTATAGCTAAGTAGATTGGTGATTGGTGCCAAATGTAGGCCATACAATATAGCTGAGAGCACCATTATATTCATTGTAATATTAATAAAGTAGTCGATTATTCCAAAAACATTTATTTTGTTCACACATTTATATTAAGTTTTTGTGATAAAAATATTTTATTGATTTTTAAAACTGAATATTATATAAATTTGATTTTATTTCTGGTACAGTAGACAGGGATGTTATATATATAAAAGAGTCAAATATTATTGTAAATTTGAGTTGATTCCTAGATAGAGTTGATTCCTATATAAATTATATTTAATGGTTTATATACGTACAGTACTATAGAGGTTTGTGCTGAAGGGTAAAGTTTTATTTGTTGTTATATAGAATATAATAAAGTATAACTTTTCAATTTTACAAGTTTCAAATTGAGTTGCTAAGAATATTTAAATGTATTTAAACTTTAAAATTACATTTAATACATTTTATAAATTTGTTTCAAGGAACTAAACAAATTATGAACTGATTTGCATTTAAATTGTAATTTTTACGGCTTTTTTGTTTATTATTTATAAATTATTATCTACAGAATATTTATGAACTTTATTTATAGTGTAATGTTAGTATTATTTAACAGTTTTTGACAATTGAAGTGAATTTCCACAAGCAGTTGTTATAATAAAACAATGAATGTGGATATGAATTGCATTTTGCATCTTACAGTATGTACTGTATAAAGGGGTTCACTGTCGTGTATAATGTAAAAATAACAGTACAATACTGTACATAAGTACGGCTTGAGTTTATGTACAGTACTGTACCATAAGTATAGCACTGTTGATGAGTTGCGGTTGAGGTTGTATTTGATTTGTTTGTCTTAGTCTTATATTTGATGATTTGATTCAAACCAAACGTGTGGTGTATAAGAATGAAATGCCTGATCATTTGCTTTGCCTCTCCTCCCTGTCCTATTCAAGCACGTGGTGTCGTGTGTTATTGTCGCAATTAAAACTATCGGGAACATAATGCTGGTAAGGTATGGCCAGAGTAGGCCAACTCATGATTAAAGTGAAAGGAGTCTAACTGAAAGATTGGGTCAATAATAGGTGACATTTCTCCTCAATTTCATGTTTGCTGCCATCGGTTGTCAACTCTTTAAGGTAATGAATGCATCAGAATATTCTTGAAGACCTTAACCATAAACATAGAGTAATATATATTTTTGTTTATATAAATTGCTTTTGAGAGACATTCCTCGCAAGTTAAGAACATACCATTCCGTATACTATAGACGCAAACATATCATAAAACATCTCTTGTTTGCTATTATTTTGATAAATATTTTCGGTCATACAATCCATTGATCAGTATTCCCATGATATCAATATTTACACATAACTCTAAATAATGAAAATTTTATGCCTTTCGTAATACAGTTAATGATATTTCACACAATTATTTTCACTTCAAATATTATTTGTATGTCTTGTATTGTATGGGCTTTTATACACGCAATGCATGTTCTGTTTCCTCTTATTAGCAATTGTCTGAAGCGTTGAATGAAACACTAAACCAATCAATTGATTTTAAACTCAAACTAATCGATTAAACAAACGACTTTTCATCACATATATTGTATTATTATATAAAGCAAATGTTAACGATTCGTATTATAATAGAGTAGTATAATAATAATAATAATCTTATTAAGGCAGTGAGCTAATGAAATAGTTGTAAAAATAAGTAATAAGTGTGGAAATAATGATTGATCGCACGTTATCTGGATTTCCAATGACAGCACGTGGTTAAGTCAGTACTCGTGGCCATTAAGATGATCGGCCAGATTCTCATGGTTACATACCTCCTACAGTTCATGTTTGCAGTCGTTGCCGTCCAGCTTTTCAAGGTATACCTACCTACTAACACCACTCACTCGTACCACTATTTGCTACCCTCCACTGTCATATTAGTTTACTTTAATATATTTAATACACTATCATACTACAGTATACTGTATTCTGTACAGTGTATACTATCTAATATTTAATTTGCTATCATTATTATAAAGTCTTGTCTATTTTGAACTTTTTGTACACCTATGAATACAGTAAACTTATTCAAAAACCATTATTATTATTTTAAAAGTATATTACTGTATATTATTTATATTTTATCCTTATATCTTATTTATATAACCTTAAAATTAAATTTTTGAAATTGTTGTCATATTTGTGAACATTTGTAAAAAGAGTTCTTAATAGTGAAAACTAATAATGGATGAGACTTTGAAAATAATAATTATAGCAATTAATTTCTTCTTTAATTTTTATTTATCTAATTGTTGCTTTATTTTTATTAAACTATTTGACCATTGCTTTTATAATAATTATAACTAATATATAATTTAAATAATTTGAGTGAAAATAATAGTTATTATTTAAATATTTAAAAAACAAATATAAATGAAATCTAATTGTCTTATATAGTGGAGTGTGTGGTTTATGGTTACATATGATTCAAATTCCTTATTATATAAGTTTTATAAGTTTATTATAGCAATGAGATTATTACTACTAAAAATAGTCACTACTATAATTGTGAAATAATAGATTAAACATTTGACACCACTTTAGACCACAACTATGCAAATGGCAGTGAGATTGGCATTTGTTTGACAGTGAAGTGGTTTGTAAGGATAACGCATTTGTAAGCTGTACTGTAGTTAGTTACAGTACTACCTGCTGTACCTTATACAGTAAGTCTAATAGGATATCCCCTTCCAAGTGCCTTATCGTTATAAACTTTGATTATACAACGTTATAACCAATCTGACATTTATTTTGAGTCTCATTTGTATTACCACAACCTACACTCTGCTTATTTTATATTAATTTATATCATGTTTAAAAAATAGTACAAAAATTTTGCACACATGTAGGTTCAGTATTTTACTAGTTAGCTTAATGTAAAGTAGCAAACCATTTGATTAGATTTAAAGGTTTTATAAATACACAAAATGTGTGACTTATGTTAAATTAAAATATGTATAGAATTGAAGAGTTGTATTGTTATTAATGTTTGATTGTATGAAATTAGGGGACATTTTATTTCTGTAACGACAGATCTAAAGCAACTGAAGAAGAGTGTCAGTGAGTATTGAGTTTGTATTGATTGATACAAAGCATACATGCGTTGGATGTGATGATTGAAACTAATTTAGGGGACAATTCATTGATTATGTGGACAATAAGCCTGAGCGCAAAGCAAGAGAATGGAAGAACTATCCGTTCAATTTCGATGATATAGGAGAAGCCATGTTAACGCTATGCACTGTATCCACGTTTGAAGGCTGGCCGGGGTATTGCATTTTGATGTTATCTCCAGTAATTTGATGTTAATTACATTTGAATGACTTATAGTCTCCTTCACCACTCAATTGATTCTCACGCCGAAGATTACGGTCCGATCCATAACTTCCGTCCGTTTGTGGCCATCTTCTATATAATCTACATAATAGTGATCGCATTCTTTATGGTCAACATATTCGTGGGTTTTGTTATCGTCACCTTTCAGAACGAAGGGGAACAGGAGTACAAGAACTGTGAACTCGACAAAAACCAGAGGAATTGTATTGAATTCGCGCTCAAAGCCAGACCTGTCCGCAGATATATACCTAAAGGTAATGCAATTTATTATATTAACATATACTCTACTCTATACTGTGTACACCGTTTCATATGATTTCTATTCTACCAAATCTTTGCTCTGACAACCAATTTAATATTATATCAAAATCTCAAATAATAAAGTTTACAGAATTTCACTTTATAATCTAATTATTATAGTCCAGAATTGGATAAAAGTTTAGATTTCTTCAAATAATAGAGTCGAACGTAAACTATAAAAGAGAAAATAAATTGCTTTTTATTGTATTGTATTATATTTACTGAATGTTTTACAGTATTGTGCAGTACTATGTATTTCAAATCAATGATTCCACTCTCATCTCAAGTCATTTAATTTATATCTAAGTTACAAAAGTATTTCCATTACTCTACTGTATTACACATTGTTTTTCAAACTTTTCAATTTCACTCCAATTTCCACTCCATTCGTAATTTCTTGTGTTTTTACTATTATTTAATTTAATTTAAAACTTAAAATTTAGATTTATCTTTTAATAAATATTGTAGTATGGTTTGCAAACTACAGTACAATATTAAACATAAATTTCATTTGTTTTTATTTCTTTAGAATTACAATTTATTTGGTAGAAATTTTATTAATGATATTAATTGTAGAAATGTGAATGATCACAATTAATATTAATGACAATTTAATGATCTCATTAAGCTATGTTTGAAACGTATGTTTAGCACGTTTTCAATACAAGGTTTGGTGGTTGGTCACCTCTCAATACTTTGAGTACTTAATATTCGCATTAATTCTAACAAATACCATCACATTAGCCATGAGAGTAAGTATTCCCGGTCTTTACTAATATTCACGAATTAAATCACTTATTTTGGAATTTAAGTGAATTCATGTGTTATTGATTGCATATATCATGAGGATTGATATGATAGCAGGCTAACTTATCTATAGCGTTACTGTTACTTATATAGCTCATACAGTAATATATAGTATATTGCATGGAAATTGACACTCATTTTACTTATGATACAATTACATCTTATGGATAATACAGAATTTACCACTTAATATATCATTTAAAAGCTCATTTCATGTGCTTTCTAATGATATGCATTTCATTTGATTCTTAATTGATTTTAATATTTTATTAATACTTTTCTGACTTGGATTTAACAATCTTAACAATGGATTTGAATACCCTTTAAAATTACAAACATGAAATCCCTTATTCATGTGTCCATCCAAAGAAAGGGCGGTGCTATTGAATATGGATTTAATGTTTAATTTAAACTATAATTCCTAATTAATATTTTTCATTAAACTATTTGCTAATAATACTAGTCTTAAAATTTTTATTGATAATTTTACGAGTGTCAATTTCCACGCAATATACTGTATTACAGATATATTATAACTTTTATAAATGTTTTGGTTACTTTGCTTAATTAAGATAATGATTTATGAATGTACAGTATATTATGTACTGAACATTTGACAATTAGTGGTTTTATTCGTGAAAAAATAAGGACAAACCTTAATTAGATAAAATATTAATTGGATTAATTTAAATGGATTAGTACGATGGGCAGTCTGAACAGTATTCTCGTGTGTTAAATGTCCTCAACATTATATTTACCGCATTATTTACAGTGGAATTCCTGTTAAAACTGATGGCTTTTAGATTTAAGGTATGGAATACAAAATGCTATTAAACCGACTTTACATTACTTTATGGGTTAATTCATTGCAATAATGATTTGACGTATCATTTAATCAGAACTATTTTGGCGATCCCTGGAATTGCTTTGATTTTTTCATTGTATTGGGAAGTCTTATAGACATAGTTTACGAACAACTAAATGTGGGTCCAATCAATTAATTATATGATTGAATGAAATGACATATTTGTTGATTACAGCCGACATCATCGTCCGAAAAAGTGAGCAGTGCTAGTGTGAGGCCTACTTCTGTCATGAATTTTCTTAGACTATTCCGAGTCATGCGTTTGGTTAAGCTCTTGAGTCGCGGCGAAGGCATTAGGTTTGTCTGTATTAATTATCTTTTACTACTCATCACTACAACCATTGATCACATTGTCTTTAGGACCCTGTTGTGGACATTTGTCAAAAGTTTTCAGGCGAGTCACCCTTTCTCTACAATACTTATACAGTACATTAGGGTTTGGTTTTCAAACTCAATTAATAAAATAATCAAAAATGATAATATTAAGTTAATACAATTTATGAATACTACTACAGTAATCCATAATAAAAACTGAAATGATGATGTGCTTTGATTGCATTGTTTAGGCCCTGCCTTATGTATCATTGTATTGGGAAGTCTTATAGACATAGTTTACGAACAACTAAATGTGGGTCCAATCAATTAATTATATGATTGAATGAAATGACATATTTGTTGATTACAGCCGACATCATCGTCCGAAAAAGTTAGCAGTGCTAGTGTGAGGCCTACTTCTGTCATGAATTTTCTTAGACTATTCCGAGTCATGCGTTTGGTTAAGCTCTTGAGTCGCGGCGAAGGCATTAGGTTTGTCTGTATTTCATTGTCTTTAATTATCTTTTACTACTCATCACTACAACCATTGATCACATTGTCTTTAGGACCCTGTTGTGGACATTTGTCAAAAGTTTTCAGGCGAGTCACTCTACGATACTTATACATTACATTAGGGTTTGGTTTTCAAACTAAATTAATAAAATAATCAAAAATGATAATATTAAGTTAATACAATTTATGAATACTACTACAGTAATCCATAATAAAAACTGAAATGATGATGTGCTTTGATTGCATTGTTTAGGCCCTGCCTTATGTAAATTAATAAAATAATCAAAAATGATAATATTAAGTTAATACAATTTATGAATACTACTACAGTAATCCATAATAAAAACTGAAATGATGATGTGCTTTGATTGCATTGTTTAGGCCCTGCCTTATGTGGCACTCCTGATACTGATGTTATTCTTCATATATGCGGTCATAGGAATGCAAGTGTTCGGCAAAATTGCATTGAATAACGAGTCATCTATACATAGAAACAACAATTTCCAGACCTTTTTTCAGGCAATTCTAGTACTGTTCAGATCTGCGACAGGGGAGGCCTGGCAGGACATTATGCTCGCCTGTACTAACAATGAAGAGGTGTTTTGTGATCCTAAATCAGATGATGGTATAAAAGATCCCAAGTCTACCTGTGGTTCAAATTTCGCGATTCCATACTTTATATCATTTTATATTTTGTGCTCATTTCTGATCATTAATTTATTCGTTGCTGTAATTATGGATAACTTTGATTACTTGACCCGAGACTGGTCTATACTCGGACCCCACCATTTGGATGAATTTGTGAGACTGTGGTCTGAATATGATCCCGACGCTAAGGGCCGGATCAAGCACTTGGATGTCGTTACTCTTCTCAGGAAGATATCTCCGCCGTTAGGGTTTGGAAAACTATGTCCACAGCGGGTCGCCTGCAAAAGACTGGTCTCAATGAATATGCCATTGAATAGCGACGGAACAGTTATGTTCAACGCAACCCTCTTTGCCATCGTTAGAACAGCCCTTAAGATCAAAACTGACGGCAATATAGACACTGCTAATGAAGAGCTACGGGCTGTCATCAGAAAGATTTGGAAGCGAACCAATCCTAAACTGCTGGACCAAGTGGTGCCCCCGGCCTCTGATGACGAGGTGACTGTCGGCAAATTCTACGCCACTTTCCTCATTCAAGACTACTTCCGGCGCTTTAAGAAGAGAAAAGAGCAGCAGAAACAGAGTTATGACGAGGAGAATACGGTCGCTCTTCAGGCAGGACTTAGGAGTTTGCATGAGTTCGGCCCTGAGATCAGACGAGCCATCTCTGGCAATCTCGATGAAGACAACTTTGACAACGGACCCGATTGGGAACCAATGCACCGCAGAAACCATTCCTTGTTTGGTAATGTCTGGTCTACAGTGAGGCGAAAGCGCAATCATTTGCCTCAAAGGACCCGATCTTTCAACCAAACGAGTCGTTATGGTATCAGAGATGCCATCACTGCTATAGTGGCTGCCCGTGAACTCAACACTATCTCTCAAACATCACAAACTTCTCTGTCGCACATCAATGACAGTCCATTCTCTGCAACCAAATGGCAAAACCAATTATCCAATGGTGTCGACCATACATCTCGTGAAAGGTATTATACTTGTCATAAATCACCATTCCTTATGTCTAACATCTATAAGATCTTACCATATACTTGTTATGTTTTTAATTTAATTATATTAATATCTTTACGATTAGTTTACTTTATTTCTTATTATATATATACTTTCACAGTTATCACTGAAACTTATCAGTTATACATTTTCATTATTTTGTATTCATTAAATAGAACCAAAATTGCAAACATTAAGCCCATTAATCTAAATGTAATCCCAACCTATAATTAAGAATTAATGAACACTAACTAACGAATCAGTATTAATTGACCGACTTTTCATAGTATTGTAAACGGGATAAAAGTTGAACAAATAGATGATAACTGTGATAACCATAGTAAAAGGTGGTCACCCGTAACCTTAACTCTATCCAACACCAACCTCTCAACACTAACAAACAGCATTCAAATGACAACCGTTTCGCTCTCGAGTACATCGCATGGAGTGGAGTTCCACTCAACTAATAGTCGAAGCAATGATCCAATTGTTTCCAATCAGTCAGCTATTCATGAGAGCCTAGATGTGCGGCCAATGTCTAACCCGTGTGCCGATCAATACACCCATTCAGCCCTCTATACTAACATTGCTTCCAATGAATCTCTTGGAAAATCTATTACTAACACAATTAGTGGTCCATCACTTGCTTTCATTAGGTTTGTATTGTAGACTGCATTATGTGTACAGAGTATACTCTATGTATTAATAGTACAATATGTATAATAATACTAATATTCTGTCGTTTATTAACCGGCGCTAACTTTACTTATTATGAAACAGTTGTTCAGTAGACGACGATGAAAGTCGTGCCCACCCGCCAACCCCTCCGCCCCGGAAATTACTAAACACGGCTTCATTCCGTAAAAAGATTCCCTGTTTTCGCAAACAAGATAGCAATGAGTGGCCATTTGTGGAGACAAATAGGTGTAGAGCTGGTAGTGTTGGCAGCGCTCACTATGCTTTCCCTAGTATTGAAGTAGAGACGAGTGACTGGACTGACACGAGTCCCAAAACACAGAGAAAACGAGCCCTAAGCCATACAATTGCTGCTTCTCTTAGATTAGCTCCCGTGCCAGCTATGGCTGTCGCCGGATTCATAGCCGAACCAACACTACTCGGCACTCACCGAATGCCGCACCGACAGAGTCCTTTGCGGGCCTCATATCACGGCAAGAGTAGTGTAGACCCCAAGCCATGGGCCGATACTTTGCACACAACCACTGCCTTCAGTGATGTGGTCGGAAGTGCCGAAAGTCTTGTCGGACGCGTTCTCTATGAACAAGGATTAGGCAAATATTGTGATCCAGACTTCGTCAGAGCCACACAGATAGAGCTCAGGGAAGCTTTCAATATGACACAGGAAGGTAAGTAACTTATTAGAACTTATAGTACTCTACTAATCCAGATCATCACAATATCTTCAATATGTTTGCTATAATCTTGTTATCAGAGATGGACAGAGCGGCCCATCGTATCCTTACGGCTGAGAATAGTACAAAGGCTGACAGTCTGTCACTCCATCCAAACCAAGGCAACACTCAATGCAATCTCTCGTCCGATGAAGAAGACGATGGCTTTAAAGACACTAAATTATAGTATAATTTTGTAAACTTTAAATTAGTGCCAAAATACATGCCTTTAACTCATTTCCTATAATCTCTACAGAATGTGATACTTTATAGTCTTATAAACCAAATATTAATGATTGTTATTAAGTACAGTATTCATTTCATAGTTTTAATCCTTAAGTTATAATACAAACAAACAATTAGTCGATTAGTACTGACTTACTGCATGTACTGTATTGTACATCTTTGTAATTCAGTATTAAGACTTGAAAGTGCCTTATGTTTTGTAAATCTATTCATACCTACAACGAGAATAAATTTTATTTACTGCAAAATATCATTGTATTCATTATCATT
>CAJPVJ010001051.1:0-18419 GCA_905397405.1 Oppiella nova
TTAATAACTACAATGTATGTATGGATCATAAAATGTTTTTAAAATTATAAAAATTGTTTATAAAGCTTACAGCACTGTATCGAAAGTGGACACTACAAGCACCTGTCGTTTGTTTACTATATCCTAAACCATTATAATAAAAAGAAATCAAATAATCTGATTGACGACCAAATGTCCGAAGATTGTCAGAAATTAGACAATAATATAATCCGGGAAAGGGATGCAAAAGGATTGTTTACTTTGCTCATATGGGGACATATTTTATCAATTATGACCTGCCTTATTGAGATAATCTATTGCTGTAACTCATCATACAAACTACATATACATAATTGCTATTTTGTATAAATATCAAACAACTGCCCCCAGAATTACTTTCCAATATTAAAATAGTGAACTAATTATGAAATAGATTTTATGTAAAATGTTTTAAAAAACAAAAATAACAATTTTATATTTTACTTGCAATAATATTAATGGGAATTTTAAGTAGTAAACATCATTACTAAGCATTACATAATAAAATAATATGATATCAATTTATGAAATAATTATCCCTATTATAAACTAAATATATTTATTGATAAAACTATTAACGATCGTAAATAGATATGAATAGGATAGATATTATTTGACAAATTAACATATTTATTACATTTTATTTTTGTAAAAAATATTAGATCAATAACTGGCAACAAAACTTAATATATTCGTATTTTAAATTATTTTTATTCAATTAATAAACATTTAACATTTGTTATACAAAATACTGCATTCATATTTAAATTTACATGATTACACTATTTCATGTAATATGTCTGTAAGTCTCGTATAAAACTACTTAAAATTAATAAACAGTGTAAACCTAAGAATTCAAAATGCTGAATATGTTTCATATGGTTGTTTATGAGTATGGCCAAAATATTACCTGTAATCCACAATTTAAATCTAATAACACTATATCAATAGCGATGACTGATTTAGGTTATGACTGGGTAATTACAACTAAGAATTTTATATATTTTAATAAATACAATAAATTTGTAATTATTTGCAGGCTATATTCTATGGTATGCTTGTTTATATTGTGAGATACATGCTGTGTAAATTGAATTTAGTGGTGATAATTAACAAGTATAAACTAAAACAACTTCTTTTTGATAAAAGTTATGAGGTTTGAATAATAATCATTTTTTTAAAAAGTTTACTTAAATTTTTAGTTTTAAATTATAAACAACAGAAACATCATTTCTATATAACTCCGGTAGTAATGATTGACCAAACAATTAACCATGGTAGTGCAGTTATATCTGACAGGTGGTATGCATTTGAGATATTAACAGCATTGAAATTAAAAAATGAGCAAGCATATTTTGAATTTAATGATATCACCAATTCAAATGTAAGTCATACAAATATTATTACAAAATATAAAATTAAACAAATTAACTGTGTTATATTTTTGGTACTAAATCTCAGATCTGGTTAATGATATTATTTTTTGCCTTGCTTAACGCAAATCTGAGGCGACTTTTTACTCTTATAAAACAAGTTGTGATTTCTATGATAAAAATTAATTCAACTAAGATTTACATATTAAATCAAATAATTACAAAGTCAATGAGCAAGCACATATCATTCATGGGTATGTTTATGTGGTTCATGTGCAGTACAGCTTTAGCCCGAAGTTTTTCCAGCGTTTTATTTAACATGTATTTTCGACCCCATGCGGTAAATGTAGTCAACACGTTAGGGGATATCCTACGAAATAATGAGTTAAATGTTTTCACTCGTAATATTAATATCAATGATTTCAAAAATATAAAATCTGACCTGTATAAACCAATGAATAGTCGAATACAACATACAAATCAGAAATATAATAAGAGTAATATGTCGGTAAAATTTATCCTAAACCAAGTAGTAAATGGTCGTGCAGTATTAATACAAAATTCATTTGACAATGCTGATATACTGGCTAACTATCCCGAGTCTAGACTTAGCACAGGTTCAGACAAATACTATCATTATTTTCTTTCATATTATATCAACAAAAACCATGTTAATCACAAACATATTTACAAAATGTAAGTTGTAAAAATATGATTTAAATTTTTGATTTTATGATTAATATTTATATTTATTATAAAGTTTACAGCACTGTATCGAAAGTGGACACTACAAGCACATGATGTTTGTTTACTATATCCTAACCCATTATAATACAAAGAAATCAAATAATCTGATTGACGACCAATTGTCTAAAGACTGTGAAAGACTAGACAATAATGTTATCCGAGAAAAGGATGCGAAAGGTCTATTTACTTTGCTTGTATGCGGACATATAACATCAATTATAACCTGGCTCATTGAGATAATTTATTATAGTAAATCAGCATATAAACTTCAAATATACATTATTGCTATTTTGTATAAATATCAAACAACTGCACCTAGAATTACTTATCAATATTAAAATATTAAACTAATTATGAAATAGATTTTTATGCAAAATGTTTTACTAACAAAATAATAACTATTTTATATTTTATTTGCAATATTGTCAAATATTACTGGAAATTTTAAATATTATAGTATAGTATCATTATAAACATGTTATTATCATAAAATTAAAAGGTTTCAATTTATTAAATGAATATTCCTATTATAAACTAAATACATTAATTACTTAGATCAATTAGGTTCTAAGCATAGTGGGAGCCCCCCCGTTTACTATTGTATTGGAAGGAAGTATGCTTTAGGGCTGAATGAAAATTTTGGATAAAAGGTAATAGTGTGCAGTAGTAGATATACCGCCGTTTTAGGGGCCAGTTAAACAGTATCAAAAATATTTAAAATTTTTATTTTGCCACAAAATTGCAATATTATAATTAGTAAAGCTTTATTATCAAGAATTTATATAAAAAATTGATTAGATTAAGTTAAGGGTTTGAAAAATTTTAATCATAATATATTGAATTGAGGTAAATTAAATATTTTTTATTAATCCTTTAAAGGTTAAAGAGCACGAAATTGTTGATACACAGAGTATTTTTTCAAATAACCCTTAGAAAATACATTAATATATAATTTCAATTTAGAACCAGCAAAAATACCTCGATTAGATGCAGAACCTAGACCGGATCTAATGGAATAATATTACTACTCTTTCATTACTTATAATATAATAATCAAGTTATTTAGTTTATATTTATATAATATACTAATAATCAAGTTATTTAGTTTATATTTATATAATATAATGTGGCAAAATAAAAATTTTAAATATTTTTGATACTGTTTAACTGGCCCCTAAAACGGCGGTATATCTACTACTGCACACTATTACCTTTTATCCAAAATTTTCATTCAGCCCTAAAGCATACTTCCTTCCAATACAATAGTAAACGGGGGGGGGCTCCCACTATGGTTCTAAGTATTATATACAGTGCTGGGCGCCAGAGACAGTACTAGTTTAATTTTGGAGCCAGTACACTCAAACCTTTGTTAGAAATGAATTACATCTAAAATTGTAATAGATTAATTAATTGATTAGTATGCTATAAAGTCGTTTTCATGTATAAATCTGTAAATATTAGGGATATAAACAAGTTTGACACATTGAACTGTCAAAGATAATAATGTTCCAATGCTAGGGTTCATAGGTTAATCAGGGATTACTTTTGGTCAGAGAAATAATATTTACAGATTTATACGTGAAAATTACTTTATAGCACACTAATCACTTAATTAATATATTACAATTTTAGATGCAATTCATTTCTAACAAAGGTTTGAGTGTACTGGCTCCAAAATTAAACTAGTACTGTCTCTGGCGCACATCCCTGTAATTACTTTATAGCACACTAATCACTTAATTAATATATTACAATTTTAGATGCAATTCATTTCTAACAAAGGTTTGAGTGTACTGGCTCCAAAATTAAACTAGTACTGTCTCTGGCGCACATCCCTGTATACACGTGTATATATTATAAACTTAATATATTTTTACTTTAGTAATTAGTTTTACTAATGTATTTTTACTCAATTAATAAACATTTGACATTTATTATACAAAATACTGCATTCATATTTAAATTAACATCATTACACTATTTCATGTAATATGTCTGTAAGTTTCATATAAAACTATTATTTAATAACTTATAAATTTAAAATGTGGGATATGTTTCATATGGATTTTTATTTATATGGTGAAAATATTACAAACATCATTACACTATTTCATGTAATATGTCTGTAAGTTTCATATAAAACTATTATTTAATAACTTATAAATTTAAAATGTGGGATATGTTTCATATGGATTTTTATTTATATGGTGAAAATATTACCAGTGATTGTAACCTACAATTTAAACCTAATAACACTATATCAATAGCGATGGGAGATATAGGTTTTGATTGGGTAATTATAGCTAACAAATATTTTAATATTTTAATGGACATAAGTTAATATCATACAAATGTGTGTTTTTATTTAAAAAATTAAAGCATACTAACTGGATACAAAACATACATAATCTATACCTGTAGTATTTTAATTTTTAATTACAAAAACACACATTTGTCTAGCATTAAATGCATTGATTTTAATAAATATCAGTACAAATAATTAGTAATTATTCCAGGCTATATTATATGGTATGCATACTTATATTGTAAAATACCTGATATGTAAGTTGAATGTAGTGGTGATAATTAACAAATATATCCAAGCAAAACTGTATGGAAATAAAAGCTATGAGGTTTGTGTAATAATCATTTTAAAAATAAAGATTTATTTAAATTATTAGTTTAATTTTTTAAACAACAGGAACAACATTTCTATTTAACTCCGACAGTTATCATTGACCAGACAATTAACCATGGTAGTGCAGTTATATCTGACAGATGGTATGCATTTGAGATATTAACAGCTTTGAAATTAAAAAATGAGCACGCATATTTTGAATTTAATGATATAACCAATTTAAATGTAAGTAAATAAATAAGAAATTATTGCAAAATATCATTTGGTTAATATTTAATATATTTTAATCCTAATATTAAATCTCAGATCTGGTTAATGATATTATTTTTTGCCTTGCTTAATGCAAATTTGCGGCGAATTTTTACTCTTATAAAACAAGTTGTGATTTCTATAATTATAAAAATTAATTCAACTAAAATTTATATACTAAATCAAATAATCACAAAACCACTGAACAAGCACCTTTCATTCATTGGTATGTTTATGTGGTTCCTGTGCAGTACAGCTTTAGCCCGAAGTTTTTCCAGCGTTTTATTCAACATGTATTTCCGACCATTTCCCGTAAATGTAGTCAACACGTTAGGGGATATCCTACAAAATAATGAGTTAAATGTTTTCATTCGTAATATTAATATCAATGATTTCAATAATACAAAATTTAACCTGTATAAACCAATGAAAAGTCGGATACAACATACAAATCAGAAATATAAAAATGTATTGCTCAAATTTATGTTAAACCAAGTATTAAATGGACAGGCAGTATTGATACAAAATTCCTATGACAATGCTCATATACTTGCTAATTATCCCGAGTCTCGCCTTACCACCGGTTCAGACAAATATTATCATTATTTTCTGGCCTATTATATAAACAAAAAACATGTTTATTACAAACATATTTATAAAATGTAAGTATTATAGTAATCTATTTAATAATCTATTATTAAAAATTTTCTTTTTAATTTTATGATTAATATTCACTATTTTTGTTTATACAAAGTTTACAGCACTCTATCGAAAGTGGACACTACAAGCACATGATGTTTGTTTACTATATCCTAACCCATTATAATACAAAGAAATCAAATAATCTGATTGACGACCAATTGTCTAAAGACTGTGAAAGACTAGACAATAATGTTATCCGAGAAAAGGATGCGAAAGGTCTATTTATTTTGCTTGTATGCGGACATATAACATCAATTATAACCTGGCTCATTGAGATAATTTATTATAGTAAATCTGCATATAAACGTCATATGGGCGAGATTGTGCTGTAGTGGGCTAAGTATCTCAAAATGTTAAGTGTAATCTCAACACAAATTGTATTTAAGATTTTACAATTGTGAATGAAAATAGACTTTTATTTAATTTAATATTACAAATATTTATTAAACATTGATATTTAATTAAAAATATAATTATTAACTAAATGCAAATATAATGTGCTAAAATAAATCCGCCATATACATTTTAATTAACTACTAACAACAATTTACATTCAAAAATATTTAGCTCGTTACTGCATGGTGAGCTTCATATATACATTATTGCTATTTTGTATAAATATCAAACTATTGTCCCGAGAATTATAAACATTAATCAATATTAGATTGTTAATTTATTAATTAAATTAATTTTTAATAATTTTTAATTCTTATTGTATTATAATATAATTATTAATGATATTAAATAAATTATTATTATTAGTGAAATAGATATATTGCTATTATCTAGATTATCTGTATAATAAATAAATAGTTATTTGTTACTAAACAGTGCAAGTGAACTGGACTAAACACCCACAATATTTACACCCAAAACACTATTATGAAATAAACTAGTTAAATGTTTAATAGGGATCTTACAATATTAAAATTTTATTTTTATAGATATCCATTTAACATAATTACTAATATTTCAAAAATATTTATTTTTTAACAAAAATGCAATTTAATTCATATAAATGGGAAATTACTTAAAACATAGTAATTTAATTTCTAGCATTTTCTTTACAAACGACAATTAGATAATTAATAAATTAAAAATAAAATTTTATTATTTAGTAGTTAATATTCAAGGTTTATCATAACAGTAGTTGTCTCAATAATAGTGCAAACGGACTTCATAAATAATTTCTAATTAAATATTTTAAGCATAATAAAATATAGTTTTGCATATAAATAGAGCTGTTTTAATTAAGCTACATATTGAATGCACTGTACTGTATGCACTAAATTTAATGTTAACAATATTGTTTAATATTACTTAATTCGAGGAAATATTATAATAATTTTTAAAAAATAAAATTATGCTTGAAGAATTACTGGGTATACGATTTGAGACAGTTCCTTATGACAAATATATTACATGTAATAATCACTATAATACCAGTAATACAGCTATTGCTACAGATATTCACATTGGCTGTAAAACTCTGGGTCAATTTGCGGTAAGAAATTAATTTATAACATTTTTTATGTTTTTCATAATTTTACAATTTAACTTATATTTCATTAAATATAGGTTTATTTAATAGGAATAATGGAAACCATTGCTAATTATATACTATGTCAATTAAATGTGCGAATTGTATTTCATGAATATGGAAAGCATGATATTAAAAACCCATTAATTTACCAGGTAATTAATTTAATTTTAAGTATAATAAATGATACTTAATAAAATTACATTACCAAATAGATAAATCATTTGCTTCTCGGTCCATTTATATTTAAAAATCCTCCAATTGCAAATGCTAACTTAATTGTGGTTGACCAGGGATATGATTTGGAAATATTAACATCACTAAAATTAGAAAATGAACACGCTTATTTTAAATTTAAAGCTATGTTTAGCTTAAAAGTAAATACAGTATTAATACTATTTAAGACTAACTTACTAGATACTTTTAATTAATATAAATCCCGTTTCTTTAGGTATGGCTAACAATCTTATTCTTTGCGGTTCTCAATGCAAACTTACGGAGAATTTTCATACATTTAAGACAATTGCTGACTATTGGTATAAAAATCATTTACACCATAAGAATGGGAATGTCAGAGGAATTCCTAATTAATAATTTAAGTCATATCTCCAAAAAACCGTTTAATAAACATTTGTCACTGGTTACGGTATTTGTTTGGCTCCTATTAAGCACAGCCCTATCGCGGAGTTTCTCTGGCTGTCTGTTCACTATGTATTTCAGACCGAAACCCATACCTATAGTAAACTCATTGCAGGATATTATGAACAATAATTACCTCGAGATATACCGCAGGTCTAAGGTTTGGAGTCATTTACAGCCAATTATACCACAAATGTTTGAAGACTTTAAGACACGGCTATTGACAAGTGAAGAGAAATTTAAGAAATTATATCATAAAATAACACCAAATACTCAATACGACAGTAAAATTAATCAGGTTTTGAGGGGAAAGGCTGTTTTGTTACTGGATTCTTACGGTATTGAACATATCAAACATAACTTTCCCGAATCGCGATTAGTTAGCGCTAAAGAAAAATATTTTTCATTTTTTAATTCCTATTATATCAATAATAAGCATATGTATCACAAAACTATCACTAAATTGTAAGTAAAAATATAACTATTAATAATATAATTAATTAAAATCCATGTATGAATAAATGAATGTTTATTATGATTGCTTATGATCTCTAGTATAAAGGATTGTGTGGAAAGGGGTCTATTCATACACACGAAAGTCCTATTCTTTGTGCTCCGGTATTATTTAAATCAAAATAAATTTTTCAAAGACATCCCAATCTCTGACTCGGAACTCATCGATAATAACATATTTAGATTAAAGGAGACTAAAGGATTGTTTATTGTGCTTGCTTATGGCTATATCTTATGTATCTTGATTTGTTTATTTGAACATTTATTGTATGCGATATATTGTTAAGTGAACTCTAACCTCGGACAACATTTCAATATTTTTCAATGAACGTAATACATGGATTTTAAAGTCAACAAAACTTGACTTTAAAATTGATCATTTAAATAAAGATGTTGGGTACATCCCCGGTGATATTTTAGCCCTTATTGCAATGTAAATTTTTTAAAAATAAAGTTAATATTATTGTTGANGATTTTAAAGTCAACAAAACTTGACTTTAAAATTGATCATTTAAATAAAGATGTTGGGTACATCCCAGGTGATATTTTAGCCCTTATTGCAATGTAAATTTTTTAAAAATAAAGTTAATATTATTGTTGATTCTGTTCATATTTAAAGTCAGTATAATCCAAAAATGTTTATATAATTTAGTTAATTCTGATCATAATTAAGTTAATTTAGTTTGGAATTATGTTAATTTTAACAATATAAAGATAATTTTGTTCATAATTAAGATAATTTTGTTAACAATTTAGTTAATTTAATTCGGAATTAAGTTAATCATAACAATATAAAGATAATTTTGTTCACAATTTAGTTAATTATTNTTTAACAATATAAAGATAATTTTGTTCATAATTAAGATAATTTTGTTAACAATTTAGTTAATTTAATTCGGAATTAAGTTAATCATAACAATATAAAGATAATTTTGTTCACAATTTAGTTAATTATTATCATAATTTAGTTAATTTAGTTTAGAATTAAGTTAATTATAACAATATAAAGATATTTTTTCACAATTTAGTTAATTTAGTTCGGAATTTAGTTAATTTATTTTAGAATTAAGTCAATTTTAACAATATTAAGGTAATTCCGTTCAAATTTTGTTAATTCTGATAATAATTAAGTTTATATTGATCATAATTAAGTTAATCTGGTTCGGAATTAAGTTATAAATTAAATTGTTAATAAAATTAAAATTATATTTTTATATATCACATTAAGGATATAATTCTATAGGCTTAGCTAAACTTCTTTATTGAAGTTCAATTTTGGTGCCTTAGAAATCTATATTAAAAACGTATTGAAATGTTGTCCGAGGTTAGAGTTCACTTAACAATAAATACATAGAAAATATTTATACCTATGATAGAATGCAAGGCATAATAATTACAGCCTGGTTGCAAGCAAACTATTTTTAGCATCTTGAAAGACCTTTCGAACCCATTTGGAATTATCTTGATACATTAATCCAGTGCTAAGATAAATGGATTTAAAATGTTTAAATTTTAAAATATTTATTTAAAAATCAACAAGACAAAATTTTGTGAAATCCAGAATTTAATTTTTTGGTATTGACCCTGTGCATCGAACCCAAAAATCAAAACCTAAAAATATTGAATACTTTTCAAGTAATTTAGGATTTTCAAAAACTACCGTTCCCTACCGTTCCTTTGAGAATTAAGTAAAAGTTGGCCTATCCACGTTATCGTGCCAAAAATCCATAGTTGCAAAAAATTTTGTTTTAATCTAGCTCAATTCTAACATATACTAAATTTAACATAACGAGTCCGCAGTATTTTGGCGAAACGTTTGCCACAAATTAAATAGAAATCAAAACTCATGACAAATGTATGGCTAATGCCGTGAATCCAGGGACGGAAAGACGTACGTGTGCTCTATAAGGTAGCTCGTGGTGTACCCCATGAGTCGACCCCACTCGGGCAGCGCCCACCTGTTGAGACAAAACACACCATTCATGAGTACACATCGCGTGACATATGCTAATGAGCGCATACCTGGGCCCGTACGGGGCCGGTAGCCAACGCACGGCATCAAACATTCCCTTATTGCCGAGGTTGTGGACGCGTGTGTCGAACCGTTCGATAAGGTGGGCCATCCCGGGGCTTATATGGCGTAACTCGTGGCGACAGTCATTCAACTGAACCACACGTTTGCTAAGAACCGTCCGAACTCTGGCCATCAAAATAGGACACCAATTGGCAATCAGTGGTCATATGACCGGTTGTGTACTCTAAGGCATGTATACGCACTCATTGGACACCGTTTCCGCCAATCGCTTGTCGTACAGACCAATCAGTGCCACCAATTGGGCGTCAATTGTCTCCTTCTGGACACTAATGGTGTAACAAACGGGTCATTCATTAGTGGATCGGTGTTTGTGTTGTCAATGCATTCACACATACCATGGGATACCAGACGGTGTTCCCGACGACTCATCCCTGACCTCACTCTTCACCCTTTCAGCCAAACACAGGTTCGCGAACTCTGTCTTCACTTCACTCGACATCTGTTCCTCGACTTCACACTTGACTCGAGTGGACACGGATTGGGACATCACCTATCACTTCGTAGTACTCTTGGGATCTGTTGTGAGACAAACGCAACACATGTATAGCAAGTGGTCATCAAATGAGTGGTCAATAGGTCTCAGAGTCTGTGTCTGAGTGTGTCTTACGTTCACTGAAGGACTCCGGAGAAGACGTGTTGTCGACAATAACTCTCGTAATGAATGTGCGATCACTTGACTTGTGGTCAGTTATCGTCGGATCAATTGATTTGTTAACAGAACCTCATTATCACCACAACTGTCAACACAATCACAACCAAAACAATGCTATATATTTGACGAGTGTTTAGCACTTTATATGACACTTCACTCCATATGTGATGATAGCGTGAAATGGGCCCAAACTGTGGACACATTGAATGCAAACATTATTTCCATACAAACACACGATTAATGTTTTTGTTTACAAATTGTAAACACATTTAAAATGTGATTAAATTGATAATCAAATTGCGGTAAAAACAGTATTAATATAACCAAATAAATCATTGGATATGTCGGGTAAGTGTCTAGACATATGCCTGTATTGAACACTAACGTAAACGTATTAATTAATACCATGCTCATATTTTATGTTAAAAACTAATTGTCAAAATATATTGTCATTAATTTTGTATGTGTTTCATATATTTATGCGTCTTTAAAATGATAAAGGTTATTTTAGCAAATATGTGTTGCATTTCTATGTGTTAATTAGCACTCCATTCACGCCATTAGTACTCGTAATGATCAACAGATTTATAGATATTTTTGGATACAATTAGTGAAACCAATGGTTAAACCCATTGATTGGCAACAATATAATCGCGATAAAAGTCTCAAAAAAATGTGTTTTATGTCTCAAACACACCACTCGTATTGTATTTCAATCAATACTGCCGTTTGTATTGCTATTTGTAAACCGCATTCAAATCAATGCTTTTTTGTTTCATAACCGACTTCACAATCAAAAGGGTATTCAGTTTTTGTGTGCATTTTATCACTTATTTTCGGTTTTGCTTTTCATTTCTGTTTCCAATCAATGGGTGTTTTGACCGTCAGTTGCATATCAAACACGAAATGTGTTTCACTTTTTTGTATTTTCTTTTTCAATACATAGAGTTCACTCAATCTCTCTCTCTCTCTCTCTCTCTCTCACTCACTCACTCACTCTCCTTATTGTCTATTAAATCTCAAGTACTTCCAGGTATTTGTTTACTTATACCCCATCCCCATAAGCAAACCCCTACCCCGCATCCCATTCCCCTATACTCACTGTTCATCCCATGAGAAAATGCATAAAATATAGGGAAAACCAAAAATACAACTTTTCCTCCAAAATATCCTGACGTTTATAATAAGTATTTGAATCATAAATAGTTTTCTAGTGTTTTATTTCCTCATTCGAGTGACACCCCTATCCCCCTCCCGCCCCCTACCTGTGTATTGCCAGTGAATTATACGTTTAATTAACTTTTACCGTATGTTTGTTCAGTACTTATAGTTATCTAACCGTATTGTATGCATAAGTAGTGTATTATTTGTATCATTAGTTGCAGTATTTTTTGTTGTGTGCCATTGTATGCGAAAAGTGAACACTATTTATATCATAATATGTTTGATATTATTTTTCTGATGAATCAATACATCAATTGAATTGAATTGAGAGCTGAAAATGTGTGCCAAAAGTGGGGACAATAAATGCAATCAATAGCTGAATATATTATTATATCAGTTATTATAACAGTTATACAGATATTTAGAGTAGTAATAGATTTTTTGTACTCTTTTTTTGGTCATAAATTTTATGATAGAATTTGAATGAAAAATAAAACAATTTTTTAGATAAATTTCTCCAAACTTTTTACTTGTATTTAATTTATTGACATATATTTGTTGCCAAACTATCAATGACTGAGCGATATATTTATGAAAAATATACAAAAATGATTGAAAAATGTATTTAACATATTTTTTATTCACACAAATTTTTTGCTGTAATTTTACTCAAAAAATACATAATTTTGTATCAAATAAAAAGTTTGGACTCATTTCAAAAAATGTTAGCATTCATTGCATTTTAATTATCATTTATTTTGTCGGAATATTTTTTTGTTGTATGCTATTATATCACAAATGTTTTACACAATTAGTATTTTGCTATTATTTATTTGACAATTAATGACTTATTTATTGCCCGTTTTAAAATCCCATTGATTAACACGCTTTTTGTAGTTATCATTAAATAATCGCTATTTTTCTATACATATGTTTTTTATATGTAACTTAATTACTGTTTATTTAGGGATTAGTTTTGTTTATGAGTCGCTAATTCTGGTCTTAATTGCATTTTTGTGTATATTTTTTGTTATTATTCACGGAAAGTCTTAATTAATATTTTGACACCAAATGCTAAGTGAACTCAATATAAGCCCAATGTTTGGCATTAAAAGTGGAGATTCCGTGCGATTGACAACTGAATTATGCAAACAATGCATAATTATTATGAAAATGTAATTTTCGCTTCAATAGAGTCTCCAGTTTTTCATATTATTAATATACGAGTGAAATATGGCTTCAATTATGAGCCGTTTTTTTGTTATTACTTTTTTGTGTTTAATTTATAACTTTTGCTTTTTGTTTGTTACCTCGTATTAAAAGTGCAATTTTCTCGTAAAGCATATATTTGTCGACAGAAAATAGTTTTGTATTGTTTGACACAAATATTCTTTATATATGTTTATTATTACGCGAATTACTATTGATTTTAAGGCGACTATTACGTGAACTATTCGCTAATTTTTTATTTATTACTTTTTATGTATTAGTTGTGGAGAGAGAGAGAGAGAGAGAGTTAGGAAAATCTCAATAGACTGGCAGCTATTTGTAGGAAATTTATGTGCATTTAATATATTTATACGAATTTCTATGAATCAAATGGGAAATAATTTTTTGCTGCTTTTTTTATAATGCGCTATCATTTGCGATGACTTTTTTTATATGATATGATAAATAATAAATGACTTTTATTTATCTAATGAACGGCAATGCGTTTGGAGAATTGAATAACTTATAAAAAAAAAGTTTATAAAAAGTTGACTCAATTTTGTGTGTTTGTTGTCCACATTATTATGAATATTCAATAACTCATTGAATCTCTCAATCCCTATAAACCTGTCGTCACATTACGAGAGAAATGCACACGAATTGGGAAATGCATTGAAAAACTAACAGAATATTAAAAATGAATAAATTTCGTAAACATATATACAGTGTATTTATATTTATATTACGTATATATAGGACTGTATATAGTATTGTTTGACACAAATATTCTTTATATATGTTTATTATTACGCGAATTACTATTGATTTTAAGGCGACTATTACGTGAACTATTCGCTAATTTTTTATTTATTACTTTTTATGTATTAGTTGTGGGGAGAGAGAGAGAGAGAGAGAGCTAGGAAAATCTCAATAGACTTTGGCAGCTATTTGTAGGAAATTTATGTGCATTTAATATATTTATACGAATTTCTATGAATCAAATGGGAAATAATTTTTTGCTGCTTTTTTTTAATGCGCTATCATTTGCGATGACTTTTTTTATATGATATGATAAATAATAAATGACTTTTATTTATCTAATGAACAGCAATGCGTTTGGAGAATTGAATAACTTATAAAAAAAAAGTTTATAAAAAGTGGACTCAATTTTGTGTGTTTGTTGTCCACATTATTATGAATATTCAATAACTCATTGAATCTTTCAATCCCTATAAACCTGTCGTCGCAATGCTCTCTTTACGTGTGCTTAACCCTTTACGTAACTTTTTGATTGTCTTATAATTTTTACTTATTTAAAGCATTTGTATATATGTCACATAAATATAAATATAATGCATATATATCCTGACATATAAATATATGATTAATTATGAGATCCCCTTATCTGAAGGCAAAGCCAAAGGTTTTCGAGAGGAAAAAATAGCTTTTAATGAGATTAAAATTCTGTACCACAAAAAACATACATAAAAAACATTATATATATATATATATTATCGCCTGAACTGTAAGAAGTGGTTAGCGTTTTGTCAGATGAGATACGAGTGCTTTTTGGTGGTGTGTATGTGTGTCGTAACGGTTACGGCCAGTGAGAGTGAAAGCGACTATAATATGATCACTAAAAATATGGTTATGATTGCCATTGAATTCGTATGAGTGAGTCGTCTCTACGGCTTATAGTCAGCGCATAAGCGAAGTATAGACGATATACGAGGAAAAGGCAGATCGGAGTCGAGTAGTCGTCGTCGTGTTGTTTGCGTTGAATATTTAGGTCTCGTATTTGTTGCGATCAAAATAACGTTATATAAAGCGCTGGTATCCCCCAAAAATCGATAGGACGGACTCACCTTTGCCTACGACTTCGTACGAGACTCCCGGAGCTCGTGACTGATCTATCGATACGAGTAACGCAAACAACAATAAAAAGTCTTGTGTTTCAGTACGCGATTCACTCGTAATAACTGTTTTCCTTAAGAGTATTTAGTATATTATAAGAAACAAAAGTTTTTGTTGTGTTTTATATATTTGTTGTTATTATTTAATTTGTCGCCAATCGATGGCATAGATTGATAAACAGATATAATTAAGTGCATTAAACGGCTAATAAATATAATTATTTTGCTATTAATTTGTCGGTTGCGAGCGTTTTGTATATTATATCGCTTTTCCTGATTATTATTATCTATTGAGTGGTGTCTTTGAGGTTATATCTGGAGTGAAGAGAGCGGTTGGAGTGAAACAGAGGCTCACTTTCCCCTCTCATATAATAAGTTAAATACAATAATAATATTCTTCATAATAAATACACTCTTATTCTTGTTGTGATCATTCAGTTGTTGTTTTTGTTTGTGATGTTGTTATCGATTGTGTGTTGAATACGGAAAAAAGTCTAAAATATTATCATATTTTGCTAATATAATTGAAAATATCTGTTATATATTGTGTGCGCCCGTCAGACGCCTATTATGTTCCCGAATATGTCCGGTAATCGGAAGCAAAAAGTGGTGAACGCGTTGGTGGGCACCAGACAGGCGGCCCGAACCCTCGTCCGCAACCCGCCGCCGCCCCTCTCCTGGCTTTCCAGCCTTAGAGCCGTCTGGACTTTGGCTAAGATTCTCATCTAACGCTCCATGAAATTCATTAACTCATATATATATTAGTGATAAATACCATTATTCTGTATATTAATCTCATCCCACACTCGAGTTATAATATCATCTAATAATACAAATATATAAATATATTACCCGTTAATCCGTTAATCCGATGCAATCATATTACTATTATTAATCAATTAATATTCTAATCAAAGCTAATGTTAATCGATAAGAGAATCACTTTATTAATCGTTAAGAGATTTAATGAGAGAATTACGGAAACAAACAGAGAGTTGTTGTTATATTTTGAATGGAGAGCCAGATATCCGATGCCTATATAATGAGAAATAATAATAAAAACTAATTGAACGGCATTTTTAAGTAATCGACAAAAAATATGTCAATCATCTCGTCCATCAACTGCTGCACCGGCATAACGCCGACCGACTGGTTCGGGGGTCTATTCAAACAGTGCGACCCTCCGGAATGTAAGTCCATTTCCGCTGTATATACACACTTGTATGATGACATGCCATTCCCCTCGACCACCACCAGTACGACCAGTCATTTGGACTCCGATTCCAGAATATTCTTTCCGTTTATTTATTTTGTTTTTTTGAGTAGTATTTTGATTTGTTTTGTCGGTTATATAGTATTTATTTGACGTGTTTTTTCTGTCGATTGCTTTTCAATTTGATTATTATTATTATGTGTTTCCGATTAATAAGTTTTTTGCTTTTATTAAATAATGGGTTTTGTTTTGGGTCTGTTATTACGTGATTAGTGTTTACGTTATGTTTTGAGTTGTTATTACTACTAAACATTATATTTAAATTGATTTATAAGTGCTGTGTTTGAATGTGTCTTTTGACTTGACTTCAGGATATAAATCACTTGATTTCCTTCCCCTATAGGTTGTTGTGGCTGCTGTTCGGCGCTGAGGCCGCGATACAAGCGATTAGTCGATAATGTCTTTCCATCCAACCCTCAAGTATGTGATTAAACCGATGCTAAATCACTAATAATTACTCTCATATTTAGTATGAAGTAGTTTTTTATTAGCGGTTTTTCGTTATAATTCAATTAAAATGTTTTTTACACAAAAGTCCTTCGCGTAATGCATGGCATATAACATACAGTACTTTATTTTTATAGTCGATTTAAATGCCAGAGTTTTATATACAATAAGTTTATAAATATATAATAAGTAACGGAGAAAATATACATTAAACTATTTATACACTAATTAATTGATTAGAGAGAGAGAGAGAGAGAGAGAGAGAGAGAGAGAGGTCTGTAACGCAATGAGTGAAGCAATTAATTATCATAAGAATAGAGAGAATATTCTTTGCACTACTCGTCCCGTTCAGGGCTTTAGCACACACTCTAAATATGGGCCATAAATATAAATAATCATAAATTTGAATAATCATAATCATCATAATGGCATTGTGTAATACAATACACAAATACAATTAGCAATTACACGGCTATTAAAGCGTTACCCTGGATCAATATAGTACTCTGGCATTGCATTTAGACTAACGCCTTGTTTTCAATTGTCAATTAGCTTACAATTCAATTATTTAAACAAAAAAAAATTTTAATAACAGAGTATAGAGTTGTTTGTTTAATAATGTGCTGTCATATGGACTGGTTGTCCACTATAGGAGGGTCTCGTGAAGTCAAATATGGAGAAACTGACGTTTTATGCGCTGTCGTCACCGGAAAAGTTGGACCGAATCGGCGACTACTTGGCCCGCAAAGTGGCCCGCGATCTCTCCCGACATAGAAATGGGTATTGAATTGCATTTGAAAACACGTTTTTTCCGACTAAATGAGTCTAAAACGACTGCTTTCTGTGCCACCAAACGCTCGGATCAGTTATGTGGTGATAGCGATGGAGGCGATGGATCAGTTGTTGGCCGCCTGTCACGCCCAGACACTCAACCTCTTTGTCGAGAGCTTCCTGAAGATCGTGCAGCAGTTGCTGGAGAGCCACGAGCCGGACATGCAGTTGTTGGCCACGCAATCGGTACTCCCATTCCCATACACACGCCATACACTCCCCCCTCCTACCCATCCCTTCTAACACCACGTGTTTAACCATTCAAACAGTTCGTGAAGTTCGCGCACATCGATGAGGACACGCCGTCATACCATCGCCGGTACGACTTCTTCGTGTCGAAGTTCTCGAGCCTCTGT
This sequence comes from Oppiella nova, assembly GCA_905397405.1. NCBI lineage: Eukaryota > Metazoa > Arthropoda > Arachnida > Sarcoptiformes > Oppiidae > Oppiella > Oppiella nova. Next base: position 18,360 of record CAJPVJ010001051.1, read on the forward strand.
CACAACGGGAACGCCGATCTCGTGGTGCGGAATACGCTGCGCACCGCCGGACTCAACGGC
>CAJPVJ010001052.1:1741-18418 GCA_905397405.1 Oppiella nova
AGTCATATGTAGGCGTTATAGAGATCAGTGTTTGGGTGACTTTAACCTACAATTGCCAGTATTTAAAGAATATTCTGTTATTGTATTTTCGCTTTAAATCATTAGTCAAACCATATGTCTCTCTAAAGCTATTAATTTAGAAATTTGTGCTGTAAATTGAAATTTATATTTATTTATTTTAGTCCAAATCATTATCAATCGATAAATGTTTATCTATCAAGAGATAATTAATGGATTTATATGTTCAAAAAATAAAAGTAATATGTTTTGGATGTGTATTTAAATGGAAAGGAATTTTTGTTTTATTATAAAAAAATAAACTCGACTTTGAAAACTATTTTACTCTGAAATTGAGTTCAGTTTTGATTTCACTTTAATGTTATTTTATACTTAAGATGTGCTATAAAAACATTTCGAAAGTATTTAATGTCAACGAAATATAGAAATAGTTTATTCAAAACATTGAATTCAAAGACAATAAAACGATTGTTTGTTGAGTTAGACTTCAATTCACGCATTCATATAATGAGACTTTTATGTGATTTAAATGTTTCTATAATTGTTATTCTCTTTGCAGGCGTTTATGAGTTTGAAAATGTGTTTATATTTAGATGGCATTGAAATTCTCAATGTCTTTGTGTAACATATATTCACTGAAAATATAGTAATCCATTCATAAGAGTGAAAGAAAGATCAGAATTTGGTCCAAACCTGTCATAAAAATGAGTGAAAACTTCTCAACTTTTAAAAGAGTCTCGTTTTTGGATATTATTTACGAGCAAAACATTTGAAAAAATATTTTTAAAATATAGTCAAATTATAGAAACTAGTAACTGATTGCTGTACTCAACATTTGGTGGAAATGTAAAAATAATTTTTTACACTATAATAAACGAAAAAGATATTTAAAATAAATTTATTTAGTGAAAATAACTTATATACAATGATTTTTAAAACTAAATGAATTAAACAATAAAACAGTATCTACATTAATGTTAAATATGTAATTTTAAAGTAATTAATTATCTTTCAATTAAAATATTGACTTTAATTTTAAAATGCTGTTACTCTAAAGATTTTAAAACTAAATGAATTAAACAATAAAACAGTATCTACATTAATGTTAAATATGTAATTTTAAAGTAATTAATTATCTTTCAATTAAAATATTGACTTTAATTTTAAAATGCTGTTACTCTAAAGCTGTATAACCGGTATAATTCAAAATACAAGATTTAAAATACAAATTAATTATCAATTGAGTCATTGCATCAAATTATGAAACACTCGCACCAATCATCACATATAAGAGTTGTCATCACAATTAGAAATAATAAATTAATTTCTCTTAAGAATATCCATTAATTATGCATTGGTTTGAAGTCAAAACTGTTTTTCACATTAATCTCTGGTTTTATGGCACGTATTGTTCAAAAAGAAATATCAATAAAGTTATGTCAACTCATCTTAAGCTGACGACCGCGTCATGAACTGTGGGATAAAAACAGCTTTTGTTGACACTATCGAAGAACTTTGACCTCTCGAACAGTTCGATCACATGTATGGGACAGGAGGCCAGACATACGGAGATATTCTTGTCTTTCAACAGTTTGAAGACGTCGACGATTGTGTCGACACCCGATCTGTCCATAAATGGTACGCAAGACATGTCTAATATTAGCGCTTCCGGTGTTATTTGAGGCGACTTTTCAATCGTGTGATTAATACTAAGAAATTATATATAAAAGAATATTCTATAAAACTTTTGTGTACCTGGATATCTACTATATATGTTATATAGTATTCTTGAGAGATACCTTTGATGTAATGTTTTAGTTAAATCCAAAACTCTAGTCTTGAAATCATCGGTACTTAAGTAGAAAATTGGTGAACAAAAGCGAAATATTTTGATGCCATAGACTTCTTTGGCTTTCGTATACTTCTTGATGTCTACGTATATCTCAGTGGAGGGCAGACAACCCAACAGGGAATACGTTGGCCTGAGATTCGCATACATTATATAACATTAGAAATGAATAATGATTTGTATTGTGCTTTCATATAACTAATGACTCACTTAACAAGTCTGACAAGAATGACAAGAATTGAAATACCGATCCCAACAATGAGTCCCAAATCGACGTCGAGGAATATGACGGACAGGAATGTGACCATCCATGCGGTCTATCGTATGAATCATATATTATTATAACAAATAATCAATTGTATTTAAATAATGTTTGTATGACTGACGGCATCGAGTTTCGAGACAAACCAAATCCTATGAAAGTCTCCGATTTGTAAGAACATAGACTTCAGGGCTATTAATATAATGCACGCCAGAGTACACTGAAACATAAATTCATTAATTAAGTTACCAATTATATTATATTTTGTGCTTTTTTTAAATAGAAATTATTTAAGAATTTGAATATAAATATGTAATACTTTTGGCAAATGATATAGAAATGGCGCCAATAGTAAGAGTACGCATAGTATGACGAGACACGAGACTATTCCTGCGATTTGTGTTTTGCCACCGATTTTGTCCTGAATTGTGGACCGCGAGAGAGCGGCCGACGCCGGATAGGCCAAGAAGAAGGACGACACGAGATTAGCCGAACCCAGAGCTATGAGCTCCTGATTGGCGTCGACATCGTATTTGTGATTCTTGGCCGATATTTTGGCCAAAGACAGCGATACGGCAAATGTGACGATCCCTATGATCACACAATCCACTAACACATCGCCCACAAAGTCCAGGCGCGGGATTGTAGGGTCCGGTAGTCTGTAATCCATTAGTAATTAAATGTTTAGCAATTAATTTCGTAAATTTAATGAAAAGAAAGAAATGTTTAGAAAATATTTGTAGTGTTTTTAAAATACACTGTAATTAAAGTAGGAAATTATTGAGAAAAAATGGTCAAATAATTATTTTAAAATGATTATTCGTATATTAAGCATCATTTGATCATTTATTATGATTATTATAATGATATGTAATGTAATTGCAGTCATAAATCGATTAATATTTATGAGAAGCCCTTCCTTTCATTTGCCGATAAATATAATTTACAGATATTTTTATGACTTAATAATATCTGAAAAAGAGTTAAAATAATATAATAAATGATTTTTTCATTAAATTATTATATTATGAAGTGATTAAGTTATGATCGAAGGAATGATCGCAAAATATAGTATTAATTATTTTTGTCATTAAATGCTGAAAGAGTTATTATTGTGATAGAGAAGCAACTATTGAATGCATACCCCGTGGGCACAGATCCGATCACAACCACTTGAAATCTATGATTTATATCCATAAGCCATGCGCTCAGTGTTGAGAATATGACAACTAATAAGTCTATAGGAATCGGAAACGAGATTCGCTTCTTAATCCTGGGTTCGGCCCACTCTTTGAATGTCACGAGAATTGTGATCATTATTAACGAGAATATAAGAGTCGATACATTCGCTCGTTGGATGTGTTTCGCGATTTCGATCCAAGTCTTGCAAAAAGATATGCATAAAAATAGTTCATTAGATACGATGAGTATTCATATAAAACAAGTCATTTGATGTTTTTATCTAAAAGTATACTTTCTTAAGAAATGTTATAAATTCAAAATATCAATACATAGTTTAATACAAAGTTTGTACATGTGTTTTAGCAGTTTTACTAACAAAAAAAATCCGTAATTTAATATTAAAAACACTTTAGGACTCAAGGATTTAAAGAAGAAAAGCATTGAATTCTTATAAATCTTAAGCATCTAATGATTAATGATTTTGCCGTCAAATACATAATGGCATTGATGTTGATTAGTATTAAGTATTAAGATTTCGATTCTTATATTAATAAAAACTTTTATCAAATATTTCTTAATATTGATAAAAATTAATTTTAATTAAAATATTTAGTAATTCGATAAATTATTTACAAAACAAACATAAAAATAACTTTATTTTTTACGCGCCTATAAAAACTTAATTTCATAAAATAATAAATCAATTTCTAAAGATTTAGCATAATATAGCATACAGTACTGTACTGTAGTTTATATTACTATACGATATAATGTATAATTAGCAGAAAATTGTTATCAAATTAAACACAAATGTGGTAAAAGTGCTCAAAACAATACAAGACATACATAAATGAGTTTCAATGGACCGCTGGGTTGAGTGGGCAGTGAGAGGCCGAGTATTGAGTTGAGCTGAGAGGTGGCGACGTGGAAGGCCACGGCTGTCGAGAACCCGGACACTAAATGCTCGGACAGTATGAGTGACAGTGAGCCCAAGCACAGGGATCCCATCGCTATTTGTATAAATCCGGTGACAATGCAAACAGTGGTGAGCGCCTCCAACTGAGTGGGCGGCCAATCGGTGTGTATCGTCTCGTTTGTGGTCTCATTGATTAGCGGAATACGTGAGGGAACGGCACCTAATTTGGAGGCCGTGTTGTACAGCATAAGACTGGCCACAGCGAAAGAACCAATGGATATGTGTCGGGAAGTGCCCATAAATGTGTAGATGAGGGTCGGGAAGAAAGATATGTAGAGACCGTTAACGGCCTCTAAGCCGGCGAGCAGTGAATACGCGATTCCCTGAGGGATATGGAGTATAGATATCGTGATTCCGGCGATAAAATCGGGCAATAAATCCGTTTTGACGTTATATTTCGGTAACCATCGGGTGATTGGAAATAATGACATCAAACATGTGGTCAATGAAAACCGTTGCCACCATTTGCTAAACTCGAGTGATAACTCTTTATGGAATGGGATGTGTTTTTGTGGTAATCTTTGGTATTTGGTGTCAAATTCATCGCAATCAATGGCATCGCGTTTTAGATTAATTAGTCTATTGTTGTTGAACTGATTGAGTGATTGTGTCTTTGGTGAGGCATTGGATGAGACAGTATTTGTCTCGTCTTCAATATCTAGGGCTGTGTTTGTGATACCATTTGAGCCATACTTTGGATCCATTATAAGATGCAGTTATTGAGTGGTTATTGAGATCAAGGAATTGCCGACAAATGAAGAAGTTTTTGCTTCTTCTTATTATAAATTGTTTACACTTTGAATCAATTCGTTTGGAAATAACTGCAAAACATAAGAAAAAGTGAATAAAACTTCAAAGAAGAAGTCAAAAGACTTGGAAACAAAGTTTTCAATTCATTTAGCAAACGCACCGAAAGTATTTAAAGTTAGTGTCAAGTTTTATGCCTTCAGTTATAAATTATAATACATTTCTATAAATTATAGTTTTTATTACAGAAGTGAATCCATCAATCATTGAGACTAGAGGTGACCAAAAGGGGCTCAACTGATAACTGAGTTATTTAATAATAATAATAATATAAAGTCTCGAAATATTAATGATAAGATTGTTGTGAGCAAAAAACGCTGCAAACATTGCACTCTCTAAACGGATACATTAATTTGCTGTGAATTTGAATTGTAATAAATTATTTGAATCTTAAAGTCAATGTTGTAGTTGTTGTATTAATATGATACTTCTTGGAAAAACATTTTAATTCATTCTCATAACAAATGTCGAGAACTTTTGTTTTTATAAAAACACACCTTAACTTTTGTTTAGCAATTATATAAGGGTTTAAAATAAAACATTTATAAATACTATGAGGTGAACTAACAGATTACCGGTAATATAAAACAATAAATTAAGGATATGTCGGGTAAGATATGTCTAGAATTTTGGTTAAATATTCAAGTGTTTAAAATTTAATTGTTTTCATTAAATGGCTAATTTTGAAAATGTTTCATGAATAAATTTTCTTAAGCTTAAAACCATTTGACACTGATTTAGAATATAAAGTAAAATAGTTTTAGTTTTAAAAGAATTTCTTAATAATATTATACAATATTAATTTGGAGTCAAATCCAATGCCTCCAGTCATGCCATGTGTAGAGATTTTATTCAAATATCAAAATCAATCATAATTTCATTTATAATTTCACTTAATATTAGAGACTTTATTTTACTAATATCAGATTCTAGCTGTGTTTGCGGTTAACTCGCAAATATTTATAAATTTATTTAATTAAATAAAAATTTGGTAATCAAATGGTATTAAAATTGGTACTAATGTTAATACAAATGTGAGTTAATTAAATACTTGTTCTCAATAATATTAGGACAAATATATTTAAAAATTTGTTTAATTTGCTTTTGTTATTTTAAATTAATTAATAAAAATAAAGTTAAATTATTTTCCGATATTTAACAAACTTTTTAAAAATCAAGACACATCTTAGGATTACTAGAATTATTTGATAATAACAGTACTTATACACCAATAAATACTCTGTGTAGCAGCATGATAACAGGGATAAAAATAAAATATTTATAAATAATTTTATCATACAATATGCAATATATTCCGTAGTATGAACTAAGATATACTAAAAATAAATTATGTTAAATAACGACTTATTAATATATTTAATACAAATCGAAATAATATTCTCGGAAATATGAGATTTAAAATACTTTAAGATGTTTAGCGTCAAAATGTTGAACACGTATTAATAAAAATGAATTTTATGTTCACATAAATTAGATGAACTACTGAACTAATTATTTATAACACAGTATACAGTACTGTGTATTTAAATGAGATTCTGGTTACTAAAGTGCTGTAAGTGCTGTCACATCCTTTTATATAATCTGACAAAACTTTTAATTATAATTTGCATTTCAGTCAATAAATAGCTTTTATCTTAATATAAATCTCTTTCATGAAAGGAAATATGAATATAAAATTGCTTTTGATATTTCTCTAATTTTTATGTGAATTAAAATAAATTACAGAAAAAATTGTAAAAATAGTATTATAAATTTATTAAATAAAAATATAATATTTTCTTATGAAATGAAATATTGATTTAATTTATGATAATTGAGTTAAATATTAAGCATATATATAATTTGGCATAAATTGAAAAAATGATTGTCTAGTACAGTATCATAATTTAATATATTAATGAATTGAATGACTAATATTGAGATTAAGGGGACTATTATTATAGTGGAGAAGGAGTTAAAGGGAAGGAATCGCATCAATAGATTCGTAAACATTTCAAACACACAATCATTAGTAGAGCTGTTAATCAATGCAAACATCGTATAAATAATGGACGAGTTATTTAAATAAATAACAAATTTAAATAAATTTAACGGACAATAAATTATGGTAAATCACGTTCACATATATTAGCGCAGGTATGAGTGTTTGAGTACCGGTATTAAGTAAGTTACTCCTACGTAATAAAACTAATTTACAGGTATTGCACTGTATGTATGTTTTATGCAAATAACACAACATTGAAAATTCAAACATAAAGTGCAAACTAAAAAAGATAAATTTATAAATTATAATATACGGTACCTTTATTACATTTACTATAGTATCAAATCTGTAATCAAAATAATTAAACTAAAAATTTATATTTTCCTCTAATTAACTTTTTGTGACAAAAATAACAACAAAATTGTATACGTATAGAGAGACGACTAACTAATTGACAATTATATTGATTGATACATTATTTATCTGTATAGTAACTAATTGTCAAAATTGAAATTCCGTTCCCAAAGTCTAATCAATGCCTTAATACTGTACTATAATAATAGCATTTTTGTGTTGGGAAGGCATTAATCAATTTAAACAAATTCCTTTTGTACACTAACTGTTCATATGAGATAGGATTGGACTCAATATATTTCTGTTTCGCCATTCATTTAACTTTAATATCCGAGTAATAAATTATTTAAATACAGGTATTAATATATATGACAGCAATTAGATGTTTACAGACTGTGTGCCAGAAACGAGTTCACATCAACTTATAATAACTTACAAGTCTTTTTGTATTCATATGTTTTGTTAATCATAATAAAAGTCTACTTAAGAACTAACTACTCAGCATATTTTAATTCAATATTTATAAATACGGTATTTTATTTATGTTTATAATAATTAATAGTTATGATGAGAGCAATTATAAATACCGATAGGGAGAGAGAGAGAGAGAGAGAGAGAGAGAGAGAGAGAGAGTTCAATTATACTTATGAAGTATAAATATTTTTATATTATCTCAAATTTTATATAAATCAAAACTTTAATTGGGATCTACACTATAGTAAATTTAATATAAATTTGTCATTAAATGCAATCTTTTATAATAAATTTAAGCCATTTTTCAGAGAATCAAAATTTAATGCAATAAAAATATTTGATAAATTTGTGTAATTATTATTAGTCAACTGTTTAACAGATTTAGGTACACATGAAAATATTTAATATCCGAGGGCTTTTAAGCATTTAATGTCTAAAATTATAGTCTAATTATGTTTTTCAGATATAAATTGTATTATTATGGCAATGAAAAGAATATATGAATTTAATGCTTAATTAGAAGATAAATGAAGTTTTGATTTTAGATATTATCTTAGTTTATCAAAATTAAATGCAATAAACATTTATATTGTATTAAGTTAATAGGTGTTGTATAACACTAATATCTACTGAGTTTCATAATCGTTGTTATAAAACTACACATCATTATATAACTTGAATTACATTAATATTATTAGATATAAAGCTAATGAATAGAAAATGTTCACAAATGCCATAAATAGTAGTATTAGTGGCAATAAAAGTGATGCCAAACTTATTTTATGTCGATTCTGTTGACAACACTAAATATGTGTTCAATGAGTTCAAGGATAATGTCTTCATATCGTATTGAAAGTAAGGTTTGGGATGAAATGGATAGCCATCTAAACTGCGATCAAATCAATAGATAAATAACAAAAAAGAGGCACATTTTCAGTGAAAGGAATTCACAGATAAAATGAATTTCAATAAAACGACAAACACTTAAACGAATACTCAAAAGATATTCAAAAAAGATTATCATTTCCAATGGGAAAGTTGTCATAAATTATTTAAATTATATAATTATAAAATATACCGGTATTAAACTAGAAAGAAAATTTCAAAATTTGTTAGATTATGTTAAATAAGTTATATATATTATTTATAAGTTTATACTACAATTATTGCAGTAAAAGAAATAGTTTATAAAACATACTACAGATCTTTAATAAGTCTTAAATTGAATAATACAACAAACTTACAAACACTTGTGGGGTATCAATACTAATAACTTTTATCGGTTGGTTTGGATGAAATAAACAACAATAGTTAAGAATTTTCGTTTATGAAGAATTGATGAGATATTGATCCAGGACAAAGTTATGTTTACACTTTCACTGTCTTATGATTGGACTCGAAGAGAGTTTAGCAAACAATTATGAAAATGTATTGAAAAGGGAGGACAATGTGATAGAAGTTGTGACGATGTGTTGCTTTTAATACATTATATCTATAATAAGATGGTATGAGATAACGAAATGTCAATCAAAATGAATGCACACATAAGTACTACTTTGACTCAGGTTGTAAAATGTAATTAACTATCAGTTGTATGTTTTAAAATACTAATGATATTCGTTAAGCAAATATAACACAATTGTATAACAATTAAAACATCATTAAATGTGAATCAGTTTAACAGACTGTAAGTTTATAAAACATACTACAGATCTTTAATAAGTCTTAAATTGAATAATACAACAAACTTACAAACACTTGTGGGGTATCAATACTAATAACTTTTATCGGTTGGTTTGGATGAAATAAACAACAATTGTTAAGAATTTTAGTTTATGAAGAATTGATGAGATATTGATCCAGGGCAAAGTTGTGTTTACACTTTCACTGTCTTATGGTTGGACTCGAAGAGAGTTTAGCAAACAATTGTGAAAATGTATTGAAAAAGGAGGACAATGTGATAGAAGTTGTAACGATGTGTTGCTTTTAATACATTATATCTATAATAAGATGGTATGAGATAACGAAATGTCAATCAAAATGAATGCACACATAATAAGTACTACTTTGACAACAGGTTGTAAAATGTAATTAACTATCAGTTGTATGTTTTAAAATACTAATGATATTCGTTAAGCAAATATAACACAATTGTATAACAATTAAAACATCATTAAATGTGAATCAGTTTAACAGACTGTTAGGTTCACAGCCAATCACTACTCCTTAACATCAATTGATGGCTAATTCAGTGTTGGCTCAGAGGAAGACAAACACACAAAACAAACTGTTTATTGAAGTGTCAGACAAAATAAAAAAGAAACCAACATTTTTAAAAGTATTGCTGAATATATTAAACAACAAGAAAAATTCAAAAAATTTATGTTTATCGTAGATAGTTATGATATAATAATTATGAACGCATGCAATAAATTGTGTGCATTTTATTGAACTTCAAAGGAGTGCTCGAGTATTGTGTAAAAGAAAACATTGAATGCCTTGTATTCGTGTATAACTTATAATCCTTATGTAAAACACAGTATAACTAATGAGAGAAAATGAATAAAACGTTTAGTCACTTAAAACTGTAAAGTTTTAGCCACTAATTCCTGGCTCCTATACTGTAAGAAAGGCTTCTCTCAGACTCATCTGCCCTTAAGCTGTATTTTACAACATTTTTTTGCTGTGTTTTATATTTGTATACGAGTTTGGCATAAAAATTACTACTTTTATAACAGGCAATGGATTTGCTTAGCATTTGGTCGGCAAAAGAGTCGGTGTTTTCTTAGGAATACAGACAAAAATGTAACGAAAAATTATTTTTATAAAATTATGGCTAAATATTACTCATTCCTTACATTTGAAAAGAAGTTTATTTTATTTTTCTTAACAAAATACTGCAATAAATATTCTTCACATTTAATAACTTAACACAAAATTATAGCCGTTTATAAAAAAATCATAAATTCTCGCGAAATAGTGTTCAGTAGTCTTAAGATAACAATTTATTGAGTGTTCACTTAATATTGAATTATTGTTAAAAATGTCATATAAGAAAGTTTTAGTCAAATTTAAAAGATTATAATAATATTTTTGAAAAGACTTACATAATATTACAATATTTTAGATGTGATTTTGAATAAGTTTATTGAAAGTAAAAACACAAATAAATATAAGATTCATTCACTAACTATTATATAAGATGTGAGACAAAGCAAATTAAATGCACAATAAATGAAAATAACATAACTTGTATTTCAAACTTTGGTTTATAATTTCAAGTGTCGGGTATTATAAAAGATGATACAAAGTCACAAATATTATACAACTTTATTGGGAAAACCACTAAATATATAAGTAGTTTGAGATTTAGGTTATTTGGACGACACAAACAGATATGAAACGTTTGATTTGGTTTCACAAAAAAAAACTTTTTATTTTACTTTTTATTGCATTCAAACACATGAATCGAGCGCTTTCTAGGAGTCATGTAATGCAAGACTTGACGAAAAAGAGTTTGGATTCCGAGTGAAGAAGTTTGAGAAGTTTTGGAGTGAACTTGAAATTGATTTTTATATAACATTACGTTTGGGGGACAGACAGCCGATGAGAAGCGAAACCTGTTTTCCATTACCTAAATATTGTATTAATAGAAACACAGCATTACTTAGCAAAGAGTAATCTGTACAGTGCATATGATAGCATATGATACAGGTACAATGCTTTCCAATTTTTTTCAATTAAAAAAAGTTCATTTTCTCATATATTTACAGCGTTTTCTGAATTAGTGATTGAATTGCATTTAAAGCGATTGATATCCTATTACAAGACCTAAAAAATTATGGTTCTGTGAAATCATAGTCCAGATTAGAAGTAAATGAGTTAAAAGTTTCACTTAAAAACTTTTTGAACGAAAGAAAAAATGCACGAAAAATAAATTTCAAACAATAAATAACTTCTTTAAATAAAGAGTTAATGATTTGTAGATTTGTGGACTGCATTGTAAATGATTTAAAAATATTATTTTAATGATCATTAGTGAATGCATTAATAGTGCACTTCGTAATAGTGTTATCGGTATATTGAGATTACTTTAGTCAACAGTTTTAGTTTTCATGTTTTGTGGGTCTCTTATGAAAAGTGCAGAATTGATCTCAAATTGGATTCATATCTAATGAATTGCAAAAATATCATTAGAAATGAATCCTCGATTATAGCTTTTGAATAAACGATTTATTAAGTGGTTTTTACGGCACTATGTTATATGTTATCGACATTTAAAGATTTTTATTAATAATTGTATTGAAAGAGAGGTTTTCTCACTAATTATATATAATTTGCTAATTTCTTCCTTAATATTAATCAAACAAATGTTCAGAAAAGACTATTTTTCATCACTATTCTGACAGTTTGTTCATTAAAATCAGTAATTTTCACAAATACTATAATTATATTTTATATATTTAACACTTGACTCAGTTATGTATTGAAAGATAATTCATAAATAGTTTGAGATCTATGTGGACTTTATTTCTAAGTTATAATATATTCTTGATTTAATTACAAGAATATAAAAGTGTTAAAACTAAAAACAAAATAAATATAAATTTTCTAAGAGTACAGTATTGGTGGGAATTAACGTACTGTAGATTTGTGAGCGAAATACTCTTTTCTAATCATTAAAATGAGAGAAAATACAAAAAAGAAATGCAAAGAAACTGCTCGAAGCCGTGGACGATATGTATATAAATTATAAAACACAGTAAATGCAAGCATTTATTGATAATCTTTGAATTTTCTCATCAAAACAAAATTATCTTCAACTCTAAAAACTCTCAATTAAACAAAACATAAATATACGGTATTTGATGAATATTTTTAAGTGCTTTGGAAAAATAATTATACAATTAGTGGTAATTCATGTTTTAGTGATAGTATCTTTTTTATATGTTTTATGCTAATCGACGCAAACATTTCATTTTAATCTTAATCTAATTTCAACGAATTTATTCATAAGAAGCTTATTTCAAATCAAATAAACAGAATTACATATTATTTTAAAACTATTATAATAAAAATCTTTAAATGTCGATAACATATAACATAGTGCCGTAAAAACCACTTAATAAATCGTTTATTCAAAAGCTATAATCGAGGATTCATTTCTAATGATATTTTTGCAATTCATTAGATATGATATGCTAATCGACGCAAACATTTCATTTTAATCTTAATCTAATTTCAACGAATTTATTCATAAGAAGCTTATTTCAAATCAAATAAACAGAATTACATATTATTTTAAAACTATTATAATAAAAATCCAATATTTCATATGTTAAATTAAATCTAATTCAGTCAAAATATTTAAACAGTTTTCTCAAAGTCTAAATCTTGTAATAAATTACTGTGGTATTTTTAGAAACAATTTTTCCATTCAATTATATATTATTAGTAAAAGTTTGATACACATGTATTTTGCATATAATTTAAATATTGATAATAATTTAAGTGGAATTCAAATATGAGTTATTCACACACATATAAAAATAAGAGTCAACGTTATTGTGGACTAATTTTTGGGGTAATAAATTAATTAGTTTTAAAATCAAAAATTTCTCATTCGCCTTATAATGAATTATTTTTTTAATTAAGAATTTAATTGCTTTAACACTGATATGATAAAAGGGTTGAGAATTCATGAAAAAATAGTTTGTCGTATAAACAAAAATCAATTTGTCTGAGCATTAGTAGGATTTCATCCATTTTTAAGAATAGGTTTTGAGGTTTTGAGTGAAAATAGCACTTCATATCAATTGAGGCATAAATTTTTTATCATTACTAATTAATAATTAGCACTTATATTTTACAATCATTTATTAATTATACAAATATAGAGTTAATTATAATATGGAATAGTTATTTGAAAAATATTTTAATGATTACTTAAAAATACTTTCGTTTAAAATCAATAATTTTAGATATACTGTATATTAATATACATTAGATTTGTATTTTTATTTAAAATTATTATTTAAATTGAAAAGTATTCTGTATTTTGTGAAGCAATGTTAAGTACTGTAATAAGAGAATACATTAACCAGTTTTTGATATAACATTAACTCTTTTGGTTCACAAATAATGAGTTTAATGTTAATAACGTTTTTTAATGGTTTACACAAAATGTTTGACTTTAAAGAAGAGGAAGAGGTCACCAGATATTCGAGGAATCTATTTATATACTGTACTTTCAAAACATTCAAAACATTTTAGTTTTTTAATTGATATTATTTAATAAATTATTATTATACCGGACTCAAAGTCAATTCAATCCATGGATAAGCATTCCGGTGATAAGCATATACTTATTCTAAACTTAATCCATATCCAGGCACTACACAAACATACTAAGACATTCAATGCACCGGGTGTTGTGATAGTGTGAGGATTATATTAAGTTTATGTTGGAAAACATGTTTATTGAAAAGCATGCGATTTTGGTTAAAATAATATTTTTTCCAAACTTTTAATTACATTTGATTTTCTTTTCATTTAAGTGAACAGTATTTTTATGTCGATTTAAACTCCATGAATTTGCAATGAATTTATTTTACTATTTGATTAGCTTACTCATAATTTGTGTGCAATACTTGTGGGCATATCCGCGGCCACACAACTGCACGTCTACTGTCACCTCCCATGGGATCAGTTTTCATGGCTGCGAAGACATCATCTCAACTGAAAGTATCACAAATAAAATACATCATAAGCGACTCATCTATACATTCAAAGTAAGTAATGTTTTATAAAATGTTTGTCTATTAATAACTTTTGAATTGTATGATAATTAGGGCATTCCTTATGCTAAACCACCTGTCGGTGCCTTAAGATTCCGAAAGCCGGTGCCCATAAAGCACCGGAAGGGCACTCAAGTGAACGCAAAGAACTATAAGAAGCCGTGTATGCAGTCCTGGATAGCTGACCACCCATTCGGCGTTATGTCCGAAGACTGCCTTCACCTCAATGTGTGGACGCCTACACTCAACGGTACGGCTAACCTGCCGGTTATGATCTGGATATATGGCGGTTCCTTCTATATCGGCTCCAGTAGTCAATTCGCGGCACTATATCTTACCAGCGATAACATCTATGAGGGCACACAACTGGCGCTCAGGGATGTGGTGATCGTTACTATTAATTATCGTTTGGGTATATTTGGGTTTCTGTACGGAAACACACCGGACTGTCCAGGAAATCAAGGCCTATGGGATCAGGCGATGGCAATCCAGTGGGTAAAGGATAATATTAAAGCGTTTGGCGGTAATCCCAATGATATAACACTATTTGGTGAGAGCGCCGGGAGTATATCCATCAGCAATCATATCGTGTCGAATGTAACTCGAAATATGTTTCAAAAGGCAATCATGCAGTCGGGTATGGCTGAGACTAATGGTTATTAGAATACGGTTTGTTAAATAGGCTTTCCATTGATCGATAGGTTCGGCATATATCAAGCTATTCTCGAGAGACACCGACTACTCGTATAAAATCGCCCGAAAATTCGCGTCCAATAAGAAACTGTTCCGAAGGAGTGGTCCATGTGTTGGAGACAACGATTGGATTGAATGCCTGCGAACCAAAAGAGCGCACGAATTACTGAACGCACAGTTGCTGTCTATCCTCCACAACCCACTGAAGCCGTGGTACACCGTTTGGATCCAACAGTTTTGCCCCGTTTTCGGCGATGAGTTCGTCCCCATTTCGGTCAACAAAGCCGTCAAAGAGGGGAACTTCAGGAAAGACGAGGGATGTGGTGATCGTTACTATTAATTATCGTTTGGGTATATTTGGGTTTCTGTACGGAAACACACCGGACTGTCCAGGAAATCAAGGCCTATGGGATCAGGCGATGGCAATCCAGTGGGTAAAGGACAATATTAAAGCGTTTGGGGGTAATCCCAATGATATAACACTATTTGGTGAGAGCGCCGGCAGTATATCCATCAGCAATCATATCGTGTCGAATGTAACTCGAAATATGTTTCAGAAGGCAATCATGCAGTCGGGTATGGCTGAGACTAATGGTTATTATAATACGGTTTGTTAAATAGGCTTTCCATTGATCCGATAGGTTCGGCATATATTAAGCTATTCTCGAGAGACACCGACTACTCGTATAAAATCGCCCGAAAATTTGCGTCCAATAAGAAACTGTTCCGAAGGAGTGGTCCGTGTGTTGGAGACAACGATTGGATTGAATGCCTGCGAACCAAAAGAGCGCACGAATTACTGAACGCACAGTTGGTGTCCATCCTCCACAACCCACTGAAGCCGTGGTACACCGTTTGGATCCAACAGTTTTGCCCCGTTTTCGGCGATGAGTTCGTCCCCATTTCGGTCAACAAAGCCGTCAAAGAGGGGAACTTCAGGAAAGACGTGCGCGTCCTCATGGGTCACGTGGAGATGGAGGGCCTGCTGTTCGCGTCGGCCTTTGATTTAGTGGTCGGTATGTCGGGCCGATACCTGCCGTTCGTGCCCATCGCGCCCGTCATCTCCAGGGATATCGTGCGGAACGACATTCGCAAGTATTTCTTCGACAACGACACCATTGGTGTGGAGATCGCACACGAGTTCACCAAATCCTTCGACACAAACCCGCGACTACTGGACGGCAATGGCCTGCGGAGGGCAGCCATACATGCGTTCGGCGACTACTTCCTCACGTGTCCCACAATCCTGTTTGGCGGACA
>CAJPVJ010001053.1:0-18410 GCA_905397405.1 Oppiella nova
CTGATGACATGAATGTCACTATTGTTTGTTTGTTTACCATTTCATTGATCACTAACTGATGGTTAGATCGAAGAGGGTATGGACGAGAGGTTCATAAAGACCTCGTTTAACCTCATGAGTCAAGACCCCACTCATGTCAAAGTGGTGCGACCGAAGTCAGGGTATATATGATCACTTGACCATGAATGTGATGGTCGTATTCATGCCATTGTCACCCATTCATAGACAACCCATTGGTTACGGATTCATATCGTTTGAAAACGAAGAAACCGCTCAAAGAGTTCTGCGAGAACTGAATGGACAACAGATCCCAAATGCTTCACAGGTTGTGATTGTCATGACAATGGACTCAATACTGATTGCGATAATTATGATAATCTTAGGGCAAGAAGTTTCGGCTCAATATAACGAGTAGTCGAGAGGACAACGAGTTCTCTATATATGTGGGAGACCTGAGTGCCGAAGTGGACGACTACACTCTACTCAATGCCTTCGCAAAGCACTACCCGTCCACCTGTTCCGCCAAAGGTATTGAACACCATTTGCACTGATTTGTTCAGCTCAGGCATCTAATAGTATTGACTGCAGTGATGGTGTCTGAAGGCCAGAGCCGTCGCTTTGGTTTCGTGCGATTCAGTCAAGAGAGCGAATACCACAACGCTTTGGTTCACTGCAATAACTCCAATATCTTGGGCCCCAAACCCATTAGCGTGAGGGCTGCCAAACCGCGCAAGTATTCCAGACATCATAACACCAATTATAGTCAACATAGGGGCCGCACCCCTGATCTGGTCACCACTGAGCTCTACACACCACAGCAACAAACAGAAACTCCAGAAACGGTGTATCCGTCGGACATGAATGTCAATTACAGTGGAGTTCCCGTCTCAGGCCAACCCATATGGGTCTACCCAATGTTGCCATACGGAGCCGCTTTGCCTTTGAATTATGGCGACCCCTATGTCTACGGACAGCCCTCCTATGGTCAGCCACTCTATTACCAGAACTGTGATCTGTCGTCGTATGGACTCAATGGACTCATTCCCGGACCCATATATGTGGCCGACGGACAGAACCATTACATCGACGATAAACTCAATGAGGAGATGATGGCTAAGAATGAGGTAATTGTGATGATTGCTGTCATACGGCACAGGCTTTGTAATGATTGGACTCATGTTTACGGTACTGTATAGGACTTGTATGCAACCATTGAGAACACCCGTTGGACGTCCATTGAGGCCGAGAAAGAGCCCAAAATGCAATAGTCTGCGAACGTGTGAATTATTGGCTCAACTAAAATGTCATGGCTGTGATGAATAAATGTCATTCAATAGTTTGTTGGATAAAACTTGTTTAAGAAACTGATATAACATTAAGTCAACTCATCATTTCATCACTATTTGTGTCTTTCAAATGTTCAGTTTCTGGTTTTATATTCAAAAAATATTTTATATTTGTTTATGAATAACAAATTATGGGAATTTATGAAAACGGAAATTTAGTTTGGAATAAATAGTTTTTAAACAAAATCAGTAATTAAAGATTTATGACATGAAACAAACAAAGTAAATTTTAAAAATATTTAGGCAACCTTTTTAATGTCTAATTGTAGAGAATCTACTTTTCTTTCTAATAAAACCTGTTTTCATTTCGTTTCATTTGTTTATAATTAATAAAATGTGATTTTATATTACAGTACTTTATAATGAAATGAAAAGTCATTAATGAATGAGTTTTATAAATAAAACATGATTTAGTATAAAATAAAAATATAGTGAATAATCATGTGGTCAGCAAACATGTACAGTAGTGCCGGAAAGTACAGCACAATTGATATCATTTACATATCAAATAAATTAATCATTTAAATGACATTTAAATCAATAGATAACAGTAATGAACGGTAATAATGTGTGCATAACAGTTAACACCTGTAAAATAACTTACTTAAATCTCTTTACAAACATATTTATATTTACTTTTGATTTCGATAACTAACATATTAATAAACGTTAACAAACTGAGTAAGTACCTAAAGGCCATGAACAGTAGAACTAATTGCTTGTAGTCTTCGTGACCCCACTTCTCAGCCGCCAATGCGTCCAAAGGACTGTCCAGATTGGGCTCACCTATGGGTCAATATTACATATCATCTAATATACGCTCAACACTAGTATTGACACAAATATACGGTAAGAGTAAAAGTCACCTAAAAGTGATTGAATGGATATGAGAATAGTCCGCACGTCGTATAGGGCCGTCCACTTGTCCTGCAATCACACAGCAGTTTGTTATTACACTTATAGCCAATCAAACAAATGTATATTCATTAGGGGTCAGGGAGGGAAGGGTGTCAGTCAAACATAGCATATGGAGTCCAACCTTCAGGATATCTATTGTTTACAGAGGTAGTGACGACTACAAACCTACCTTCGTTACCAATTCTTTCTGGTGTTTACCGCGTGTTTTGCCTATAAATCCGCTTTTTCACTCGTTATTAAATTTGAAGTTAGGTAGCTTTTGTGTATCCTTGGGTCCAGTGATGGTCGCGATCCATCTGTTCATACAATACAGACATTGGTTTGTGTGGACACAACACAACAGATAATACCTGAAGAGATTGTCGCCGTCGGGAAAGGCGGTCATCGACTGGTCTGAGTTGAGCACAAAATCCATTAACTCCTTCTGCAACCTCTTCGTGGCCGCTATTCTTCCAGTTTCGCCGCCATTTTGGTCACTTTTTGTTGAGTCAACTGGTCTTCGGTTCTCTGAAGACATGGCCACAGAATCACTGGATTTGAGGACAATATCTAACTCGTGGCGAGTGTTCAGTGTTTGAGACAATGCTTGTGATCGCAATTGGGTTACAATTACTGTTAACTATAGTATGGATTGTGTTGTCATATGACTTATGACTGCAATCGTAGCACACATTCACTGCAACACTCTCTCCACAACTGCTGCCAAATATTGACTCAACCTTTCATTGAGTGCGAAAACATTTCAAATGTTTGTCAATTATCACGTGATCTCACGAACTCGAGTCCCATTGGCCAACACATTCACTGCAACACTCTCTCCACAACTGCTGCCAAATATTGACTCAACCTTTCATTGAGTGCGAAAACATTTCAAATGTTTGTCAATTATCACGTGATCTCACGAACTCGAGTCCCATACCGGCAACGATAGCCAAATTGTCGGTTAGCGTGGTTAGTATACTTCCGTTACCAAACGTAGTGTTTGTTATATACTGCGTTAGCAAACCGACAACAGAGTGACATACTAACGCACTGACAGACAGAGTCTCACTGTCTGTCCCATTGTCTGTCCATTGGATCCATTGAAACGATGTCTCAATTGCTGACAACTCTCATGCGAAACACTCTGAAGACATTGGTTGAGTCCAATGGATTTGACCGCGTCTTACAACAGGTGACCACTCATTGACACATCGACGACACGCACACACACACTGGCACACCATCTGACCAGCTGTGGTGACCCAACACTGGTGTGGTGTAGTGTCTTACAGATGTGTGGTTGTGGTTGTGGTCGATGGCAATGAAGTGTCACTCAATTGAGTCCATAACAGGTGAACATCACGAGCGCATCCAAGGGTCGCATCAGCGCAGAGATGGTGGTGACGGAGGGGTCGACCAACTTCTCGGGTCGACTGCACGGAGGAATGACTGCCACTATTGTGGACCAGTTGTCCAGTTTGGCGCTCACCGCAGCTCTGGTCACTGATAGTGAACAACGGGAGCAACACTTCGCGAAAGTGAACAGTGTTTCACTCGACCTAAGCGTCCAATTCCTAAGTGGTGTCCAATTGGGAGACACTCTTCTCATTGAAGCTAATACTCTGAAATGCGGCAAAAATATTGCTTTTCTTTCGGTCGATATTTATAATAAGAAAAGTAATCAATTGGTGGCCAATGGAAAGCACACCAAATATTTACTAAATAAATGATTTCGCATACAATACTGTACTGTACCGGAAGGTTACCGGCTATTCCGTACTGTATGTGATTGCTATCATTATATCAATTAATGGTTTCTATTATACATGCATTTATTAATATACTGTATTTAGTTTGTTGTTTAATAAAATGTTTAAAATTGAGTCTAATCTAAAGATTTATCCCAATAGTAGGTAAAGAGTTAACTAAATTCTCGACAAGGCCATGTCGTTTCAGATCACAGGATAGTAGGGCTTGTAGCCTCGTCAACAACTGACCGTAATTCGACAACACGGTAAATAACTCTAGTTATGTTGGCAAATCTTGACATTTATGCCAATCTTGATGTTTAGGTTGAATAAAAACATCGGAAGTAATTGTTGTGATATTATCTGAATTATCACATATGACTCGTGCAAGCGATGACTTCTTTATTTGTTTCATCTGTTCCGATGTGAATACTTGAGAGTTCTGTTTCATAAATAAGATATTGTTTCATATTATACTGATATATATGAAATGGGAGAGTAAATCACCTCAAAGTAAAACCTATCGCCGTCTCGAAGTCTTTTAAACTGATCGACTAATAGGCACTGGAATGTGGGCCCAACTTTAGACCCGTCCAGTATGTCTTCAGACACTGCACCCACCCATAGGTCTATATTATCCACATTACCATAAATTTGTTTCAATTTGTTTCGGATTTTTTCACTTTTGATTTCACGCTTCAAGTCACGGAAATTGTGGGCAAAACTCAAATTACAAAACTTTCGCCATTCGTTATAAGGCGCCAAACCATGATCTCTGCCTATAAGTCATGTCCAGTAAAGACATACAGAAAGAGATCATGAAATATGGATGATAAATGAGTTATTTTACCCCTTTGTATGTTGAGAGCACCCAAATCAAGCGACACATCTCTGGCCAACTCAAAGAGATGTTCTGTGAGTTCAGTGTTGAGGACCTGGTCGGGTCGGGGCGTTTTAGTGGCGCCCACCACCAGTCCTCTCAGTAATGGGTCAATGCCTCCCTCTTCGACGAGTCTTTGGGGAGCAAAGAAGGTTTTGTGGAGAGGGAGACGACTCGCGTATTGAGTGGTCGGTTCGTAGGACTCATTCAACCGCAATAGGAATGCATTAATCAATGTGTGACCGAATCTAAGCGCTGCCGTCGCGAACACATTGGCCACCGACGGGTTTACTTCACGACTATATCCGCGATATTCACCCAATTTTGACATTCCCTTCACTCAACAATCATATTTTTAATCATTTGTCATTCAAAAGAATTGGTTTATAATTAAGATATCCTGAATCAGGATTTCTGATAAAGGGTTCAATTATGTGATCAAATTAGTTGACAATTTCTTAACATAATTGGAATAGTTCATATACTGTATAACTATGTTTGTATACCTTTGGCCCCAATATATGAGGCAACCACTGATAGAAAGTTATGAACTGACAATAAATGATTAGTTTTGAATTAGTAAAACTGTATTCATTTATTAGCAATGGGTCTCACCTGCATCTCTGATCCAACTATTTTTCTTGACTCTTGATATACTCGTTCTCCACTCCAGAGTGGGTTCAGTCGACTTTTGATTAACAAATTAATAAAGTTAGAAAGTTTTAGTTTGAAAGTATTGGTAATTCTCCCAACACTAAATTAGAATATTTCTGGATATTTCTTAATTTGACAAACATTTGGGTAATATTACTAAATTTTAAGAGTTAGACTTAGATTGCTTTAAAAATGATGCAAAACTATGGTAAGTATAAATAGATTTCATACGCGAGTTGTTTAGCGATACGATTGTGTTCTCTGAGCCAAAGCGTATGCATCGTTAAGAGACCCAACTGTTCATTGGCTCTGAAATCTCCGGCCAAAAAGCATTCAAAGTCAGACCGTTTCGGGTCCTGTTGGCAGTCGTTTGGCAGTCGCCCCTCATTTTGAGGCAAATATTGCTTTCCGTTGATTATCTTTGAACGCATTAGTCCTGAATCTCTTGGGATTCTGTCTCTTAAATGGTTGGCGAGAGTGGAAGTACTGCCGTAAACATTAGAGCCATCAATGAATGCGGTTAATTGGTTGACCTGTTCCCGAGGCATCAAAGTGCCCGTTGCCACAGATGTCAGACCACTTCCACACGAAGCACTCGACCGAATCAATTCTATGCAGTTTTGCTTAATGAATACAGAGGAAAACCAGTGTAAAGAAGAGTACAGTAGGTAACCATAGAGTTAACTTTTCGTGCCCACTTGAGCTCATGTTCAAAATGACGTTAGCTAATCGAGAGATAACTTACGTAACTTCGAGACAGAAGGCATGGCGAAGTCGATGTCGTGGTCCAGAAACTGTCCATGTTGCATCAACATATGTGAGTGCCGCATGTCCTCACTTAAGGTACAGTAATGTTTCACTATCAATGTCATATGATTATAGTAAATGGTCGGGAAGTACAGTATATCTAATCATCTAAATTCAAAATGTGTCTCATTCATTCAATTCTCATAGAACTTTTTACAAGCACAGCATGCACAAATTATTTCGGACCTGTATGCCCTCCAAGTGCTATAAATTTAACATTAGTAAGCAAAATGAAATACTGCAAATCATATGATATGTATAATCAGTGATAACAGGCCTACAAATGGACGCATAGATTGATCCCAACAATTAAGTCTTAAGCGCGCGCCATATAGTTGAAATTGTACCATTATACAATATATAAAACTGATACATGTCAATTTATTGGTACCTTATTTTTTTGGTGCTCAACAACTGTTGGCTCACTTTTCTTGCGTTTGGTTTTACAAATCCTCCGTATTTTTTACCGGAAAACCAACCGATCGGCAAATGAATACCGTCTTCATATTGAGGAGCAATGAGTCGGTGGAAAGGCGTGAGAGAAGCGCCCCATAACTGGTTCTCGAAGTTATTGCAAACGCCGTCATAACTGCGGTAACTCTTATGAGTGCACTCTTGTCGGCATCGGTTTGTTTGGTACGAGTTATGCAAACGATGGCCCACAAGACATCCCGAAAGGTGTGCCAATATATTCAACTGATTTGGTGACAAAAGATCTTCGTATTTGAACTGAACTTTTGGTAAATATGTTTTCGCTTCAGCTTTCCTTTTGATGATTTCAAGAGTTTTTTCATACATTTCAATAGATTTTGCAAATTCTATGGATTCCGGCGAAAGAGGAAATCTAGCGATTGACATGAGTTTTGATGGGTTTTCTAAACGATATCTTTTGTCCGTAACGACTCTTATGGTTTGATTGATCGCCTGATCGACTATATCTCTAAAAAAGTTTTTAAAATCAATATTGCAATCAATTAAAGTTTTCACAATACTTGGCTTCTTTAAAGGCCTCTAAGATCTCATTTGATTGAAAGTTTTGAGCACTCAGTTGAATGCTTCCGCCCCTCACTTTCACTTTCACCTCTTTCACCGCAACTCCCAAAGTATTATTCGCTTTGCATTCATATATGCCTTCATCTGAGGGTTTGATGCCTTCAATACTTAATTCATTTGTATTAAATCTATAATTTGTTTTCCCATTCCGTGTCCATTGAATTGTAGGCGCAGGAAAACCAGTGGCAAAGCACTTCAATGAAATTGAATCTCCCGTTTCCACTTCCATCACAGAATCTGGTACTTCAGTGAAAACTGGGGGCACTTTCAATTGATTACAATTAGGATTTTAATTAGTAAAATGTCTTATTTTGTTCATTGATTATATTTACCCAAAATATTAACAGAATATTCAGCAAAACTTTGATTAAATTTATCAATACATCTGTAAACTCCTGAATCTATTTCTAATAGTGTTTTAATAATAAGCGAGCCGTTATTTTCAACATGATTAGGTATTTTTGAATTATTTTTAGTCCAGAATTTATTTGTAAAATCCGTACAATTTAATACTAATTGACTTCCAAAAGGTTTATCAATTTTATTTAATGTGACCACTTTGTAATCATTTGAATTATTCGAGAATTTTATGAACAACCGCAACTCCCAAAGTATTATTCGCTTTGCATTCATATATGCCTTCATCTGAGGGTTTGATGCCTTCAATACTTAATTCATTTGTATTAAATCTATAATTTGTTTTCCCATTCCGTGTCCATTGAACTGTAGGTGCAGGAAAACCAGTGGCAAAGCACTTCAATTTGATTGAATCTCCCGTTTCCACTTCCATCACAGAATCTGGTACTTCAGTGAAAACTGGGGGCACTTTTCATTGATTACAATCAGGATTTTAATTAGTAAAATGTCTTATTTTGTTCATTGATTATATTTACCCAAAATATTAACAGAATATTCAGCGAAACTTTGATTAAATTGATCAATACATCTGTAAACTCCTGAATCAGTTTCTAATAGTGTTTTAATAATAAGCGAACCGTTATTTTCAACATGATTAGGTATTTTTGAATGATTTTTAGTCCAGAATTTATTTGTAAAATCCGTACAATTTAATACTAATTGACTTCCAAAAGGTTTATCAATTTTATTTAATGTGACCACTTTGTAATCATTTGAATTATTCGAGAATTTTATGAACTTTTCGTTTGAAACCATTATTCCGACAATAGTGCGGGCAATACATCGATAATTCCCTTCGTTTTCATGGGATTTATATTTTATATGAAGAATGGATCCGTTGTTTACAAATGAATACCTATTGTATTCATATCTCATATTAATGGGTCTGTTATTATGGAACCATTGTATCGAAGGTTTGCGTTGCCCTCCAATCTTACAAAACAGTTGCACTGAATTGTTTGAAATCAAATCATTTCTTATAATTTCTAAGTCTTCAAATACATGTGTATTATTAGTGATGCATCCAAAAACATCTAAAGATATTTGTGATAACAGTTTATTTTTTAAACTATTGGGCGAATCACAAGTGGCACCAAAATTCTGTATTCTTAAACTCATTTGCTTTAACCATAAGAGATCACAATTGCAGACCAATCTATTGTTTGATAATCTTATTTCGTTTAAATATCTATTATTTGTAAATATTATCGGAGATAAAGTAGTCAAACGATTGTTTTGCAAATATCTAAATAATTAATTAAAAATTAGACAATTTATTCAAAAACTTCTTAATCATTAACTGACATCTTCTTAAGAGATGGCAAATCAGCAAAAATCGATTCAGAAATATCTTCAATTTGGTTATCATTTAAGTATAAAGTTTCCAAATTATGTAAATTCTTGAAACTATTTTTTCCAATTTCATTTATTTGATTCGCGTTTAAATGTCTAAAATATAAATTTAAAATTCAGAAATATCTTCAATTTGGTTATCATTTAAGTATAAAGTTTCCAAATTATGTAAATTCTTGAAACTATTTTTTCCAATTTCATTTATTTGATTCGCGTTTAAATGTCTAAAATATAAATTTAATATATACAAATTTTAAAACTTTTCAAAAGTTTTTTGTTAGTTTTCAAAATGAATCTCTAGAAAATGTATGAAAGTTATATGTAATTACAGATAGAGAAGTCTCGCCAGTCCTGCAAACAAATGGTCTTTCAATTCTTCAATTTGATTGTTGTTTAGAAGTCTGAAAATATATCGAAACAATTCAGAAATATCTTCAATTTGGTTATCATTTAAGTATAAAGTTTCCAAATTATGTAAATTCTTGAAACTATTTTTTCCAATTTCATTTATTTGATTCGCGTTTAAATGTCTAAAATATAAATTTAAATATATATATACAATTATAATATTATAAATTATAAAATATAAAATACAATTATAAATATATTGTAAAAATTAATATATACAAATTTGAAAACTTTTCAAAAGTTTTTTGTTAGTTTTAAAAATTAATCTCTAGAAAATGTATGAAAGTTATATGTAATTACAGATAGAGAAGTCTCGCCAGTCCTGCAAACAAATGGTCTTTCAATTCTTCAATTTGATTGTTGTTTAGAAGTCTGAAAATATATCGAAACAATTATTATTATTATTATTCATCAATTGCACGGTATTTATAGTAACAGTTTTATACAGGTTTGTCAACAGTGAGAGATGACCGAAAGCTCCGGAATTTAAATTTTTAATTTCATTATATCTGAGATCAAAATTTGTAGTCTCGGCAGCTATTATAGGCACAGTAGTTAACTTTCTATTCATACATTCAACTGATGTCTCTGAACATTTACATTTTGGCACACAAAACGGTAATAACTGTGATTTAATTAGAGTTATATTTTGAAAATATATTAATAAAATAATATATAAATGTAATAATTTCATTATGATTATTTTATGGAAGCAAATATTCAACTAAATTCTAATTTATATTGTTAATTACCAAACCTTTAAATTAATGAATTACTTCTTTTATACAAACATTTGATAACTAAATGATTACTAAAACAGACTCATTATCTAAAGAATTCTTTGAATAGTTATTTCAAAAGTTGTTAGTTTACAAGACTTGCGAATACATAAATCAACTTCATCTCACAAGTCACTCGCAATGTGCACTTAAATTAAGGATAAGATTACAATATGTTTAAAATTGTTAACATTCACTATATATATTTTATTTAGAAAATAAACCGACAATTATAGAAAACTGTATGCAGAAATTTAAATAATTTTACAAATATAAACTTGTTATTTAATATTCAAATTTATTTATTCTTATAATTCATTTAAGTTATTTTTACAAATGGAAGACAGTATTGCCAACTCTTATCCCACAATCTTAGTGATTACCCCTGCTGCTATAGTGGCACCGGACGCCCGAATCATGAATCGCCCCAAATCTTTGTATTCTTTGTAGAGTTCCACACAAACAGGTTTCTGGACTTCAATCTCAACAAATCCACTGCTATTGCCGAGCAAACAGCGCGGTTTGTTTTTGATCACCTGACCCGTTCCCTTATGCACCTGAGATATCAGTTTGCGGACCACTGCCTGTTCGCTCAGACTTTGATAATGAAATATAACCGGAAAGCCCTTCAAATAAGTAATCATTAGATTAGTCATTAAATAAATACAAATCCAGAGTTAATTGAATAAAATACTCGAGTGATCGGAATCTCAATGTTATTGAATAAGACTATTCTGGCTTCAAATCGAGTGGTGACAGGAGCGGGGTTTGAGGCATCGCACACCAGATTCCCCACTGAAATCTTATTCAAATCACAACCCAAGAGCGTCATAACGATGTGATCGCCAACAAAAGCCGTCGGAATGGGTGTGTCGTCAATAGCTATGGCTATGATTGAGTGAAACATAATTTCAATGAAACCAAATTGCAATTCTTTACATTCATTATAAATTGTTATACATTTGACAACACATTGCTCTCCTGCGGGTAAAATCACTAATTTCTGGCCAACAGTGACAGTACCGGCTTCTACACGACCACTAATACAGATCCCGGACGTGAGGCCTTTGAATACATCGTTGAGAGACAAGCGAAATGGCTTTGAAATGAGACGGTCTGGTGGCTTGAAGTTGTCTGAAACAAGGAAACAATACATTCTCATTACACTTCAGATCAACTCAACACTTGTGTCCAAAACATACCAATAATCTCGACGAGAGAGGGTCCCGAATACCAGGAACATAAGGCTTTGATTTTAGACCTTTCGGTCAAATTCTCACCCGTGAGACCACTGCACGGCACATAACTAATGTCCTGTTCCTTAAAGCCCACCTGTTTTAGAAAAGCACTTAATTTGACGACAATTTCTTGATAACGGTCTTGACTCCAGTCAACGTTTTCTAGTTTATTGACCACAACTCCCAACTGAGAGATTCCTAATGATCTTATCAAAAGGGTGTGTTCGCGGGTCTGTCCGCCCAAATCAAAACCAGTTTCAAACTCTCCTTTAGTGGCGTCGACCACAAGTAAAGCCACGTCTGCTTGAGTGGCACCGGTGATCATATTAGGAATGAAGTCCTTATGTCCCGGAGCGTCGAGTAAAGTGACGGCGCGGGCATTGGTTTCAAAGCGAGACTCTGCGATATCCATAGTAATACCGCGACTCCTTTCCTCTGGTGTCTCATCCAAAACCCAGGCGTAAAGGAATGAGTTTTTGCCCATTTTCTTGGAATCAGTTTCGTATCTATGGATCGCTTTCTGAGAAACAAAACCCAAACGATATAACAGATGTCCCATAAGAGTGCTCTTCCCGGCGTCCACGTGTCCGATGACAACCATATTTATGTTGGGTTTACCACTATTTCTGTTCTTATTGTATTCAATTAAAGCTAATTCCGGATTCAAAGCTTTCGTTTGTATGGGTTTTGTAGTCTTGCTTTCGGAGCTCTTCTCGTGGTTTGGAGACGACATTCGGGAACCGGTTCTACTCGAGGCCGGGGAGTTTGGGCTCGAGTACTGGTTCTGATGGCCCGACTCTAATCGAGATTTGTCTAAATTCCTGCGAACAGGACTCGCGAGTCTAATCCAATCAAATGTATTCAAATAAATAAGAGGTAACTATAGTATAAAAGCGCTTTTGGCTTACGCTTTAAGGTTTGGTTCACTTTTGTTGACAACTAGTTGTCCTAAAGTCTTATTGATCTTGGCCACTTCTGTGTCGCACTGATCCCTCACTTCTAAACAAATTAATTCATTCAATATTGAGTTCATTTAAACACAGACTAAAGAGAACCTCTTCTTCCAGTTTTGAGATCTCGTTTGCAATCATCGGTGGATTCGGTTTGAAAATTAAATACTTTTATATCGTTTCGATCAAAGTATTGCATTAATGATTGTTTTATATCACAAGTACGAGTGCTTTTTGTATCATTATTTGGATTGCATTTTGCGGTTAGACTTACAAACAGAGGGGAACTACTGTTTCGCTTATCATTTAAAGGTTTAAAATCGTCATTATTTCCAACCATTAAACCATTCAATGATTGCAATGATTGCGATGGACTCTCTGTGTTCAATGTCTTACCTAAACGACAGTTCAATTCAAATCATATTATTCTCATAGTTTCACTCAATTTAAAGATTACATTAACAATAGCGTGCACTCAAGTGTTGTTACATTAGTCACTCAATTAGTTCATAATAAGCAAAAAGTTCATTACTGCTAATTTATAGTCCATTACTAGTACGGTAGTATAAAAAGTTTACTTGATAATCACGTGTGAGCTATTTACAGTATTTTTAATGTAGTGTATCAATGAAATTGAAAAACTAAGTGTTAAGTTTAAATTATGACCAAGCAGAAATAACAACCGCAATACGCTATAGTTAATTGATTGTCAATTTTAAGGGTTTATTGCAAATAAGACATCAATTATGAGAAATACCTCTATTTGTGGCTCCTTTTGGTTCATTTCTTAGATAGTCGTTGGGATCAAAGGTGTGGTTATTAAGGACTGAATCCAACGCTCGTTTTATGTCATAATTATGTATTTTGGCGGCTCTTATAAGCAGTGACTCGGGTATTGTCTCTCCGACCACATTCTCCATCTCTTCGACACATGAGATGAGTTTAACTGTCATTCAATGCAACAAATGATTGATTAGACAACGAGTCTATCAATTGGTTTGAGTGGTCAGACAAACCACAGGAACGGCACACACGAGACATACCTCTCTCTATTTGGTCCATATCTGAGAGATTGCGATAATAATCCAAATCCTGTTCCGCGTCGTCGTCCTCTTCAGTGACACTCGTGTTCATGAGATCCGAGGAGTCATGTGGTCGTTGAGTGGATGGTTGTGACCGGTTGTACATAAACTGACGCTCTGTTAAGAGATCAACAAACCATTGCATTGACAGACATGGATGTGGTGTGTGGTGACAGTGACTGACCAGTATTGGGCGAAATACAGATGTCTTCCTCCAGTGATTGGCCGTAAGTGTTGTAATACTCGTCATATTCTTCACATGCAATCAAATATAAGGAATTGGTTTTAGTTATCATTGAAAATGTGTTGCAAGTGTTGGAAGTGTTGGAAGTGATACCTTCGCTGTAATTCATATTCTTCACCCCTCGATGTCTGGACATTTTGTCTCAAATTGTTTGATTACTTTCTTATAGGAAACGTTTGTATAGATTATAAATTAGTTGACAAAACATTTTAAATATTATTGAATTTATTTGAAATAATTAAAAAATATGTTACAAATGATTAAAAATAGACATTATTTGATGGACTCATAGATTCACTGAATTTACAAAACAGTGACAAAACAGTGCATGAATTGAGTGCTTATAGAGTGCAGTGAATGGCATAGAGATGGCACTCATGCAGAGACTCGCAATGCAAACAAACTTTGAAAAGTGAATGAAATGTTTACAGTTATAGACCATTGAATTGGTGACCACTTTATCACTCATCTAATCATCAAATTACTAATCATTGTATCCATTGATTACACGAACCATAGAGTGGACGACAATGTCCTCAAGAGTGGTGACTCTTGTGACGGGAAATGAGAATAAACTGAAAGAAATCGTCAAAATCTTGGGCAAAGCACTTCCATTTGA
Organism: Oppiella nova; assembly: GCA_905397405.1. Lineage (NCBI taxonomy): Eukaryota > Metazoa > Arthropoda > Arachnida > Sarcoptiformes > Oppiidae > Oppiella > Oppiella nova. The sequence continues at coordinate 14,479 of CAJPVJ010001053.1, forward strand.
GGTGACAGTGATGGCAGTGATGTCAGTTGCGATTGAGTGCTATATTAACGGTGAATTGAATTACAGTTAGTTTGCAAAGACATAGATCTGCCTGAATATCAGGGAGAGGAACGGTATATAATATCCGCCAAATGCAAGGCCGCCGCACAGCTCGTCAATGGGCCCGTCATTGTGGAGGACACGTGTCTGGGGTTTGTGTCCATTGAGTGCATCTCTTGAGACCATTTCATCAATTATTTCCATAGTTTCAAAGCTTTGGGAGGACTTCCCGGGCCTTACATTAAATGGTTTCTCCAAGAGTTGGGACCAAACGGATTGCACCGTCTGTTGACGGGTTGGGAGGATAAGAGTGCTGTTGCTGTTTGTAATGTTGCCTATTGTGAGGGCTCACACAAGTTGCATGACATCCAGGTATTCAGGGGTGAAGTGGACGGCCGTATAGTAGAGCCGAGAGGACCGACACATTTCGGATGGGATCCCTGTTTCGAGCCCTTAGGATATACACAGACTTACGCGCAGATGGATAAAGAGCTTAAAAATACTATTTCTCATCGATTTCTAGCATTTGATAGTTTGAGACAATATTTTGAAAGCGAATCAAATGTTTTAGAAAATTCATAATAAAGTCAAATCATGTTTAATGAGTGAATAAATACAAGTGAAACCTTGAAATATCAATTCGTTTATTTAACAATAGATCAATAAATATATATTTCGTATAAAACATATAATCTGTTAATTGATACCACATTCAGAGTCTTTGTATTGTTTAAAGTTATAAGTGATTCTTGTGCTCAACAATTGTGGTAATGATTAGCCCTTAATCCCAATCACGAGTGAAAATAATGCCAAACACCTCAACATATCATTCAAACATATATTTAGTTTTTACACAAAGATATGTTTTAATATCAATGCAATGACTTAAAACTCTTATAATTTGCTAAATCTCTCGACATTTGCAATAAATAGTCATCTTCTCAGAGGTCTACACATAGTGTTAGCAAACTTTGAAACAATAATTATTAAAATTATCATTAAAAACATGGGATAGACTTATGGGAAGGAATCAACAAATAATCAGTAATTGCTATTAAATTGTTTCATATGACTGACGACCCCAGAGAAGACCCTAAATTTTGTAGTTTTAAATATACTTCAGTTAATCGCTTATAAAACTAATGCAAAATCGAGTCAACAATAGATCTCTTGATTGATTTTGATTTGAGGCAAAAGTCAATTCAAAGATCTGAATATATATTATAAGTTATAAAAGAAAATTATAAAAAGTGAAAATTCTTAAAATAACACATTTTCTCCCAATTATTATCACAAATATTACATTAATAAAGGAAAGTATACTTTAAAACTAATGCCCAAAACAAAGTGGAAGACAAATAAGACAATTGAATAAAATTATAAGAATAATAATAATAATAATAATACGACAATAAAATTGTTTGAATTAAATCACAGATGAATTGCTTTTATGACAACTGAATATTGATTTGCTTTTCATTCTCATAGAAGAGGTATTCATAAGTTTTGATATAAAATTCTGACATTAATTCACAATAGGAATGAATTGAATTTAGTTTGAATCCCAGTTTTAGTGTTTAATGACTGCTTTTAATGATTGCACCGACAGATTCGACAATTACCGGTAGTCATAATTGCCTTTTCATGTACTCTATAGTGGATAACATTTGGCACTTCAACCAAATCATGTGAAGGCTTTGATGAGGAGTTGTCTTAAGTTCTAGAACTGGGCTTTTCTCGAGAGTTTTGTACGACTGTATGAGCTATTATTCACGTCTTGCCCGACGTTTTTTGCTCACAGACTTGAACTCGTCTTCTTCTGACGGTTTTATTTCTATACAACAATTCATACCATTAATACATACGACTAAACATCCATTCAATACATACCGTTAGGAATGTCTATTGCATTGACACTACTTTCCGACGAAATCACTGCAACAGAATTAATGCGATCACTGTTTTCATTATTCACTGTTGGAGTCGGCGTTTGGTTTGCATTTGTCTTCTTCTTGTTCTTCTCCTTCTTCTTCTTGTTGTTTGCAGTACTCGTTGAATCCGCTTTGTTCTGGTCATTGGTCTCATAGTTGGCTACTATAGCGGCCGTCAGTTTGTCGCGAACATCCAGATTAGTCGCATCACTGGCCGCCAAAGACTCGCTCTTAAGTGCCGTTTCCGACTCCGATCCGCGCTTTTGATTACGTTTTTGCCATTTTTTGCCCACTCTTTGCTCTTTGGCCAACTCATAGATATCGAGCTCTTCGGACACCTGTTCCTCACCATTCACTGCGATCTCCTGTTTGTCGAACTTCTCTTCGCTCTTCACTTCTTCGGCTTTAATGGGCTTCTCTTTGGTCTTTGTCTCGGCGTTCGTCACAGCATTCAAATCAACACTTTTCTCTGTCTTTCCTTTTTTCGACTCCTTTTTGGGACTCTTTTCGGGCTTTTTATCCGATTTATTGCTTTTGTTTTTCGATTCAACCAAAAGCTGTTCCTCTTTTTGTTTGCGATTCTTTCGCTCCTTTCTGGAGATGAGTTCAACCCATTCGCCCGAATCCTTGTCCTCAACCTCATCCCTCTTAAGCGAGTCGTCGCTCCTCTTATTCTTCGCCACTCTTTTGGAAACCGTTTTGTTCTCCACATTAGTATTTGTGGCCGTCTTTACCGATGGCTTTGATTCAACACTTGATTTCTTGGGTGTCGTCTTCTTGTCGCTCGCTTTAACTGATCCATCGTTTATGTGTCCATTGGGTTCACTCTTGAGGTCGGTCTTAGCAGTGGTCACCTGAAGGCAAAGACATGAGTAAACATGCATTGAGTCCATAGAGTGATAACAACCTTATTGTGGTTCTGCTTCTTCTTCTTGACCGGTTCTGGCAATCGGTGGTAAGTCTTGTGGTGTTTGTCGTTGAGAGCGTCGAACACCTCTTCCGACGGTTGTGTCGATGACTTGAATCCAAAGGTGAAGACAAGGAGAGCCGTGAAGAGGACACCGATTATGGGAAACAAATACAACGGATTGTAGAGCTCGAGCACCAGAGACAACAGATCCGAAGACATGACCACTAGTTGTCTGCCGAAGTGATTCCGGTTGTCATCCAATGAAATTAATCGCAAGCAATGTCTCAATCAATGACTCAAATGATAATTAATTACTAAATATTTCGTGAATGGCTAATGGATTGAGAGTATAGTCAGTGCTTTGGCTGCAGTCGAGGCACACGTAGACGACTCACACTCAGCCATACACTCAACGTGTTGCCCATTCACTGCCATTCACTGCATTCACTATTCACTGCCAGTAATTACGTTATTAGCCTTACATTGCATACAATCGCCAATTTGACATGAAATTCATGCATTCTATGTTCAAATGCACTGTATTTCACATGAAATGCCTATTAATACAGAGTATCTAATATTTCTATTCTATTCAATTCCAGTTACAACTAACTGTTTGGTGGAAAACTTGTCAAGAGTTAACCATTTATTCAAACCTCAATACAATGTCTTATATATACTTTACTTTTAATTCATTTAAATCCAATTTCTCACAACTCAATACTGTAAATGATCTAAAGTTTGAGTTTCATTCAATTGTTTAATGCATTCATTTGAAGTAGAAATGAGAGGAAAGGGAGTATTTGATAGAGTATTAGTGAAATGACAAGAATGTGAAACACTTACAGCTAATTTTGACTCTTAAATACAGTACTGTATACCGATAAAACCATTTAATGTCTATTTTTAGTTATTATTGTTAGAAATGTCATAAAATGTAGACAAAGTATATACTGGGCAACAGGTATACTATTGTATGAATGGTGCACTGGGGATCAGTTGGGTATACTGTAGTGTGCAGGTTGTCTATTGTAGCTAGGACCTAGCTGCTA
>CAJPVJ010001054.1:0-18401 GCA_905397405.1 Oppiella nova
TGACTTTATGGCAAAACATGTTTAAACATTAATGTAATTATCATTCAATATAATTATATTAATGATAGGAATTGTTGTCAACTTTAAGTAAATATTTACACACAAAAAACACATTCAAATATTGATTGAAAAGTTTTTTTCAATTTTATCTCAAAGTCATTTGTTTGTTGAAATGAAGCAATTTTATACACTAGGCTATTTTTTACACATTCTGTAGGTTTTATGTGCATTAGACTGCATTTTGCATTACTGTGTCAAATGTTTGCACAAAAGTGTAATGTTAATCAAAACAAATGTTATTTTTATGTCTATAAATTATAAATAAACAAAAGTTTTTATTATGATATTACATTGTACACTCTAAAGTTTTTATGAATAATTNCATTTTGCATTACTGTGTCAAATGTTTGCACAAAAGTGTAATGTTAATCAAAACAAATGTTATTTTTATGTCTATAAATTATAAATAAACAAAAGTTTTTATTATGATATTACATTGTACACTCTAAAGTTTTTATGAATAATTAAACGGTTTTTAATATTCTCGAAAATAGCAGTAATTTATTTGATAACAATTTTTGCATATATAATATTTTGAAATACAATATTATCTAAGCATTACATTATTAAATATAGAATTTTAACGTTATTAATAATTAATAATAAACAGAATAAACAACTTAATAGTATAGTAAAAGTGTATAACAGTTAGAAATAGAGTGCAAAACTAAAGTGAAGTAATCATTAATTATTAATAACTATTGATTAGAGTAGAAATATTTTTGCATATATAGTAAATGTGACACTTTTTGATTATTAAACAAACAGTTCATTAAAATTCATACATTAAAAACATATCCATCCAATAGATTGATCCAATAGATCCAATAGATAGCCATTAAACCTATTTCTTCGCGTCTTCGTCCACTTCCATCCAATCCAAGACCTGAATCTTGGGTTGACTGAGCCGTGCGGCCAGATTTGCCTGACTCTGTCGGCCCCGGGCTCTCCTGCGACCGCCGGCAGTGGGCGGTGGGACCGGTGTTGGGGTCACTCGGGCTCTGTTAGCGTTGAGTGCCATACGCCTAACGGCGCTCTTGTTATTGACGTCGAGTTGTCCGTCGAAATACATATCATTGATATAATGCAAGAGACGATCGATTTTGTCGGGGAATAGAGTCAACTGCTCCTCAATGGTGTTGGCCGTGTCGTCGGCATCTCCAGCACCGGCCCCGGGATCGGCGGTCGCCAAACCAAACATTCCCTTCACTTTCTTCATCATGAAGTCCATGATCTCGTAGTCGTTGTTCTGTTTCATCACATCGTGTTTGACGGACTCGAAGGCAGAGATGATTAAAGTGAGGAATATATTGATCAATACTATGGCCGCCACCAACACGAACACGAAGAAGGCTAACGGACCCAATAGGGGTGACGCTGCGGATATGGCATCGAAATCAAACTTTCCTACAATTTAATCATACATTTAGTTATTTGTGATTATAAGGTATTTAATGGTTATCTAGGTGATCTTATGTTAATTCATTTGAAGTTTTTGTTTGTCAAATACTGTCCATTCATTTCCTATTCCAACTAAAACCACATTCAAGTGTTTGACATGTATTTAGAAATAGAGTTTGTTTTTGTTTGTGCTGTCAGTCTATTGACTAAATGCTTACATAATTAACTCAATTCGTTGAATACTTTATTCAATACTTATTGTATATAGCATTTAATAATAGCCTACAAAATCTGAATATAAATCTTATTCTTGTCTCTTAGAGACTATTTGCTTAAAAATTGGGTCACTTTTAGTTTAATAATAGATTATCACTAAAAGCATTGAATGTATTGCTCGCAAGAGTATCAATCATTTTGCAGATCTTTTAAAGGATTTGTTTTCGATTATAAATAATGAATTGATTACTAATAAAAACACATTTTCTTCTGTCTCTCACTATATAAGTGACGCTTTCGTTATAATACTTTTAAAATGTGTTTTATCTTCAAAGCAAAAATCTGTTTTCCATTTCAGTTTATCCATTAATTACTAAACAAACTCAAAGTACTTTGGGTACATCCCTGTCCCCATCAATCATAATAGCACATACCTGTAACCATTCCGAACGTAGTCTCAGCCGAGTTCTTAAGAAACAAAATAAAGTATTTATAAATCAAATTGCATTCAAAAGTCAAATGTCAAAGACTTACGACAAACGACGAGAAATCGCTGATCTGTAGACCAAATAAGAGGTAAAACATTTGGACGAACGCGAAGAATACGGTGCAGAAGACAATGCAGAATGACTTGAGGTCTTTGGAGCACTGGTTGAGCGTTGAGTACAGAATACCCATTCGCTTATTGAATCTCAAGATACGGATGAACTTCAAAATGGCCACAAAAGTGGTGAATGCGATGATATAGCCGAACATCTCGTCAATTGTGGTCACGTACTGTAACTTCACGTATCCGTTGCCATGAGTGGTGTTAAACACGCTTAGTATCTGTTGCGTGAGTATTATCCTATAGACGTAGAGCACCATGGCCGCGTAGGACAGGCAGATCATGATCACCTCAGCCCAGTTCCAGTAGCTCTTGAAGTAGTTGCGGCCCTGATTTCGCCAATTCTTGAACTCCCGAACCGTAAAGAAGACAATGAATCCGACATAAGTGAGTTCACAGAGAATGATGAATAGACCGAAGCCCTGGTGGTACCGCATAAGGCGGACCACATCAATGCGATAGTTGGGAATGATGCCACCACCTGGCTGGAACTCGGCCACCATGGATACGATGCCAAACAGGTTCACCTGGGCGTTGTACACCGAGAACTCGGCAAATATGGCCCGGGATCGACCGTCAATCCATTGGGTTTGCTTCAGAGATTTTATTTTGTCCGACAGTTCCTCTCGCGAGCCCTGACATGTGCCGATAGATTAGTGGTTAGGGTATTGTGTCAGTGATTATAGTTATGATTTAGTGATCATTTCATAATTCTTATGTTTTTTGTAATTTTATGTTTTGTCTATTAATTGGTTTTTCGTTTTTTAATTTTCAATATAAAAAATATTTAATGTAACTTAATTATTATCAAGAATTCAATTATGTACATTGTGTTGATCTAGATACATTAATATACACTAGATAAGATTATTACAAAAATTATTAGATTTAAGTTATTAATAAACTTCTAATATTACTTAACTTTAGTTATAAATAGAATTTAATGCTTACTATTAACGTCAATGATTAGCAAATAATTATTGTATATATTAGACATTGAAATAAAATCTCTATTCATGACTTAATCAATGGATAGCATTGCACTGAAATTCGTGGGATTCTGTGAATAAGAATTAATACTAAACTCTAACATAAAATAAAAACAAAAATTTAATCAGTTCTCGAGTTTCCCTAATAAATAGTCTGAACTTTTCTTTTAAAAAACAACTTTTGATGAAAATTCTTAAGAAATACGATCATAACATTGATCACTGAATAGTCTTGTACATATTGTGTGTATTTATAAGCTATTAATGTTTAAATGAATTCACTGAATATTTATAATTGCAAAAAAATGTTACATAAAAGAAATATACCTTCAAAGCGATCACAAAACCGCCTCCGCTATAGACATCGAGTTTTCCTAAAAGTAAATTATTTTAAAATTACTATTAATTGACTGTTTGTTGTGAAGTCTTGTTAGTCTTATACTCTCCAGGGATTTAATTCNTGTTACATAAAAGAAATATACCTTCAAAGCGATCACAAAACCGCCTCCGCTATAGACATCGAGTTTTCCTAAAAGTAAATTATTTTAAAATTACTATTAATTGACTGTTTGTTGTGAAGTCTTGTTAGTCTTATACTCTCCAGGGATTTAATTCATTGAAAGAAAGGATTAATGAAAGTATGAAATAAGTACTGTATTTGTTTAATGAAAAGCATTCACTTTTTTTGTGACTACCTTACTTTTCTGAAGTAATTCCTAATTATTCTATAAATAAATTATAATTTAATTAAATTCCTAATGAATTCCTAGAATTACTACAAAGAATTTGTGTTTAACTTAACGATTTTTAAGCAATTAACCCATAAATCCTTAATTATTGTAAACACAGTAATTATAATAATTAATGTGAGAATTCTTTTCAACAAATTTCCATAAAATGAATTAACAATTAATGAAATGTATTATAGATACCGACCCCAGAAGGGCAGTCCGTCCAACTCGGATGGCTTTCGGTAATTCCATTCGTCTTTCTTACTGCGGGATGGGTTCAGGTTTCCGCTTCGGCTCATCGGAAGTGATTCATGTTACATAAAAGAAATATACCTTCAAAGCGATCACAAAACCGCCTCCGCTATAGACATCGAGTTTTCCTAAAAGTAAATTATTTTAAAATTACTATTAATTGACTGTTTGTTGTGAAGTCTTGTTACAGTAGTCTTATACTCTTCAGGGATTTAATTCATTGAAAGAAAGGATTAATGAAAGTATGAAATAAGTACTGTATTTGTTTAATGAAAAGCATTCACTTTTTTGTGACTACCGTACTTTTCTGAAGTAATTCCTAATTATTCTATAAATAAATTATAATTTAATTAAATTCCTAATGAATTCCTAGAATTAATACAAAGAATTTGTGTTTAACTTAACGATTGTTAAAGCAATTAACCCATAAATCCTTAATTATTGTAAACACAGTAATTATAATAATTAATGTGAGAATTCTTTTCAACAAATTTCCATAAAATGAATTAACAATAAATAAAATGTATTATAGATACCGACCCCAGAAGGGCAGTCCGTCCAACTCGGATGGCTTTCGGTAATTCCATTCGTCTTTCTTACTGCGGGATGGGTTCAGGTTTCCGCTTCGGCTCATCGGAAGTGATTCGTTGACATACGAGAGATCCGACTCCTGAGTCCAACCGACTCTATAGCTCTTGCGGTCCTCATTAATCATATTAGCGAACGCTCGACACGTACTGGTGGTCAGCGGCCGGAGACGACTGTCCACCTGACAGGTCTGCGGTTTAATGCGGACCTGACGGAGCACTCCGTAACCCATCATTCGGTTCACCCTATCGTTTAGGAAACCTCGCAATCCGTAGGATTTGTATCCGTTATACCTATCAATTGAAATACAAAGTGAGTTCACATCTGATCTAATACTTAAGACAAATGTATAGTTTCTGTAACAAACCAATCGCCAATCAATAAGCCGGGTATTAGAGTGGAGTTACTCCACGACCACAACTGGTTGGCGTCCTTGACAGCCAAGAAGTTCTGGCCGCCATTGGTTCCGTCCACAAACGTCTTCACTAATGTCTCTTTCATGAGGAATGCATTCGGATCTCTATTACCATAACTGACAACAGTTAGGATCCATAGGAAGAATAGGTAAGAACCGATGTCTTTGAGAATCGCCGACATCTTCAGCTCTTTGAGTCTCTGGAGTTTTGTCCGCTCGAGAGAAGTCATATTCGGAGGCCGATAGACCCGAGACCTGTCCTTCTTGCGGGCGGGCGTCGAACAGTGCAGCCATTCCTCGTCTTCGAGCAGATCTATGTCCACATCCTCTTCGTCGTCCTCCGAGTCGTCCACATCATTGTCGGGCGACTTGAATAGAGTCGACAAAATCATGGCTGTTATGAACACTTTGACCGGTTGTGTGACTAAAATGGACGCGAAGAACGAGATGATGAGTGAAGTGATCCACTTCTTGGTCTTCTCGTCACCAAACTGTATGCCATACGCCCACAAGAAGAACACCGACACCGCGATGGACACGAAACACAGGGCCCAACCCACGTATCGGCACCAGTAGGGAAGGGTAAGCTTAGGCTTCTTCTTCGCCAACTTCTTGGTCGTCGAGCGCTTCTCAAACATTTCAAACGAATTCTGGCGATCTTTAGGCTCATCGACGGCACAGAGCGTGACATTAGAGCCGATCTTATTATTGTTGGAACTGATTATAGATCGCTGACTACCGGCGCTGCCCTGACGGTGCGATATATTCTGCTTCTTAAGGGCTTCGCTGATCCTCGAGGGTCTCAACTGTCGGAGTCGACTCTTGCGGAAGAAGAATATGATTATAAAAGTCGGCGGAAAGACGATTAGGTTGGAGAAGAAGCCGACGCCTATCTGTTCGGGCGATAGCGTGAAGGGCCCGAAGTCGAGACCACTGGACGGCTTGGGAGGCACCCTCTCGTACCACATGGCGTTCACCAGCATTGATAGGTATAGGAGAGCCATACAACAGGACACCCGCTGTACGCGTGTAAACCGAGAGCGCGGGGGTCTCATGAACACAGAGAACCACAGGTGACCGTCGGCCAGGTTTTTCTGTGTCGTCTGATTGAACAGATGCGTGAACTCTGTGGCCTCACCCCTGCCGGCCACTGGCAACAGCCTGTCCACTATGCCGTCGTCCTTCTCCACAGCCAACCACTTATTGCATATAAACTCGTACTTCTCGCCCGTCTGCACATCCCTGACCACAATGAACGACAGGAACCACGACCTGAATTTACCGGAGCCGGAGTTGTCGTGCCATATGCGACAGTAGTTGAGTCGACCCAACTTGCGGGGCACAGCCATCACAAACGAGTCGTTGGCTCCCATGCGGAATATCTTGCGGTTCGGGTCCTCGAAGTGTCGGACTTCGGTCTCGTCGTCATCGCCGGACAGTATGAAGTAAACCTTGGAGTCGGTGGCGGCCGCGTCCCGGTCGCCGGTAAACACCGTAATCTCGTAGAGGTATTTAGAGGTGGGGTCGTTGTCGGGCAGAGGTGTGGCCCCGATTCGGGTCAGATCGAGTCGGTCCTCACGTCGCGCCCATATTAATAGTATTACGTATAATAACATCGTTATAGCGATTGTCATATAAATGGTTACGTTGTCGGCGAACCCGGCGTTCGCGAAGACATAAGAGAAGTCTATAGAGTTGGGCTGAATGAAGAACCCGGAGCCAAATGAGGTCACTGTTGGGTGAAGTTTAGTAAATTAGATAATCCGGATACAAAATTATCTAAAATTATAGTATAATTGTAATGATTGCATACAATGGTTGCATTTGCAATGTGTCATCAACTGGTTGGCCGACTCCACATGGCATCCATCTGCTGACCAGATCTTCTTGTGGTAGTCATAGAAATAACAGCCGGACGTGAAGATCCTCATCGAGTAATTAGTGCTGAAATCTCTGGTAATGCCCGGAAGGGTGTAATTAGAGACACCGGCCGTATAGTTAGTCAAAGAGTTATTTTCATTGACAATAATCTCGTCGAGAAGGTAGGCCTCACTGGACCTCAACAGCTCTGTGCGGTTCACCTCAACCACACCGACGTAGAAAAATCCGGTCCTATTGTTGATGATCTCATTGGACAGGAATATGTCGTACGTGTCGGTGAACCGGGACTTAATAGCCCTCAGAGGTATGAGTATGTCGTAGTAGTCGTACATCGGTTTGTGGAGATACTTAATGAACAGCAGTACCTCAGCGTTAGGGTTGGTGGGGCCCACCTCTATATTAACCGCAGAATCTGACTTCTCGATCATAAACTGGTGGTAAACCATCTGTTCGTACCATTTGATCTTCGGCTGTACGTACGTCGGGTCGGGCAGAGCTTGACTGCCTTCCGACCCGTCGGCGCCATTTCGGGGCACTATTATACTAAACGGTTTGCTGGTGTTCCGCACCTCCAGTATGTGTAGGCTTTCGTTGAGTACCAATAATTGCAGTGTCTTTGTGTCGGCCGACAACAGGTCTACACTATTTCCGTACGACTCGAGTATAGCAGGCCATGAGACTGCCTATTGGGTGGATCGAAGGTGTCATGATTTTAATAATAAAACATCAAGGTAACATTTTAAATTGTTATTAAAGATTAATGTTTGACAGATGCTTAATACATACCAATGTTCCCAATGTCTCGTTTCCCAGACACTGGTCCCCACTATTGGCTAATATATCGCACACATCGGGAAACACATAGACAGCGTCGCCGTGTTGTATGGTTTGGTTGGATAGCGAACCCTTTGAATACCTGTGCGATGGGAGAAAGTTAACTCAAATAATGTTTGGACTTCTATTACGAAATGAATACAAACATCGCGATCGTGAGGGTGAGCCCACTGGGGGCTACGAACTCAATGGGCTTTTCGCCGACAACGATGTTCCTGAGCATAGAGAGCACCAATTTGATGGTCAACTCAATCATAGCCCGGATCTGGAGTTCGGCCCCTTTTCGTTCCGATTGGATGACAGCTTTCTCGAGGGCGTCGCTGATTGACGTCTTGCTGTCCATTATGTAGTCTAACGGTTGGCACCGGTATTATATGCGTTAGTTATGAGACTAAGTCAGAAATAAATTGTTCATAAATACCCGGCTCCTCGTCCTCATCGGGCACTTCTACACTATAATCCAAATTCCAGGCCTTTGACCGATCGGTAGGCATAACGACACCCGAAATGATTTGTTCAGTCATTCTCTGGTTTCACGAAAAATTTTAATTAATTGAAAAATTTTGTATAAAAGAGACAACAGATGTCTTACGTTAACGATTCCACCCATAGTTCCGACGGCGAACTGAAGACATAAAACACAGGTTTCAATTCAAACACAAACTCTTGAGTCACAAAACTCACGGTCAAGAAGTCGATGAGCTGTTGAGGGCTCTCCACCTGAACGGTGGCCGCCATCGTCACCGTCTTATTCAACAATTTGATGATCACTTCTTTAGCCTCAGTTCGGCCCCTTTTCGTTCCGATTGGATGACAGCTTTCTCGAGGGCGTCGCTGATTGACGTCTTGCTGTCCATTATGTAGTCTAACGGTTGGCACCGGTATTATATGCGTTAGTTATGAGACTAAGTGAAAAATAAATTGCTCATAAATACCCGGCTCCTCGTCCTCATCGGGCACTTCTACACTATAATCCAAATTCCAGGCCTTTGACCGATCGGTAGGCATAACGACACCCGAAATGATTTGTTCAGTCATTCTCTGGTTTGACGAAAAATTTTAATTAATTGAAAAATTCTGTATAAAAGAGACAACAGATGTCTTACGTTAACGATTCCACCCATAGTTCCGACGGCGAACTGAAGACATAAAACACAGGTTTCAATTAAGACACAAACTCTTGAGTCACAAAACTCACGGTCAAGAAGTCGATGAGCTGTTGAGGGCTCTCCACCTGAACGGTGGCCGCCATCGTCACCGTCTTATTCAACAATTTGATGATCACTTCTTTAGCCTCATTGTCGATACCTTCGCCCCTACCGGCCAATGATGTCAATGCACTGCCGATTTGTTCCAAACTGTTAAGAGTGTCCACATTCATGATGGCCTCCACCGACTTAACCATCCGGGCCCTAGTCTTGGCCGCCATTTCGATCTCCTTCTCTGTGAGTTCGTCACTGACAGGTGCGGCCATTGTAGTGGTCGTCGTTGTGGTGGTGGTGGTCGTAGTGGTGGCGCTCTCGCGGGGCATCTTAACGTTCATCAGCGATGATAATGCCTGTGTTACCATGCTCATTTGTGCCTACATCGCGCAAAACAATAAAACCATGAGTACTACCATCAAAAACCACACAAATCATTACAAACCTGATCTCCTGCAGCGTCGGTGTTGTCCAATGACTTGGAGTTCATGAAAGTGTCGTACATTTTACGGGTTGGCAATAGAGTGGACACATCTGTGATGTTAACTCTTATGACGGCTCCCTCTTTGTCCTTAATGTCGGCACCGATAGTGAAGTTACCGTACGGGAGGATAAGAGTGGTGTAGCGGTCGGGTCCGTACATCAAATACTGGACATTCCCGGTGTCTATATTACGCGCCCAGAAGGCGTAATACTCAATAGGTTTGTCTTCGGGATCCATCCAATCAGAGCACCGGACGTTGAACCTGTCTAACAGAGCANAGCGGTCGGGTCCGTACATCAAATACTGGACATTCCCGGTGTCTATATTACGCGCCCAGAAGGCGTAATACTCAATAGGTTTGTCTTCGGGATCCATCCAATCAGAGCACCGGACGTTGAACCTGTCCAACAGAGCATACCCCGTGTCTGGTGTAAGGGTACACTCGCCTCCCTCTGGGGGCTGATTGATGTGCAAAAATATGTCGGACTCTCCGGCCACTCCGTCCTCATTAGTGACCGCTTTACACAAAATAAAAATTCAATAAAACAAAGGGACAGTCAGGTCGGGAAAACACATACAGAGTCGGGCGAAAAAGTCCTTAAACATGGGGTAGTATTCTGAGAAAAACTCGATGCCCAGGGCCATTTTGGGCTCGTAGGCGCCCACCACGTAATAGCTGGCGTTAGGCAGCAGTATCTCTTGGGTGCTGTTGTCGACACCATATATGGACCACTCGTACCGGAGCTCTCCATCACAGTTCTCGCGACACTTGCCCTCCAGTCCCACTCTCACCGGATTAATCTTCTGACCGATCGGGAAGTGCGGGAAACACAGGGCCTGTGTCTGACACAATACAATGATGGAGGGCGGGCGACGTTTGAGCAAGACCATTTGCAGGGCACCCCATGAAGGAGCCCTATCCGGAGGTATTATCTGCACGACCACCTCGAAGGTGAGTCCCGGCCTACGGAATACAGTGGTGTTCCACTCGATCTCCATTCCTGTGATATTAATNACAATGATGGAGGGCGGGCGACGTTTGAGCAAGACCATTTGCAGGGCACCCCATGAAGGAGCCCTATCCGGAGGTATTATCTGCACGACCACCTCGAAGGTGAGTCCCGGCCTACGGAATACAGTGGTGTTCCACTCGATCTCCATTCCTGTGATATTAATTCGGCCTAAAATTATGAGATAAATACTAGTTATTGATTATCCGCTGAAGACTAAGTCCGGTGCTCTCGATATACCGGGTCCGCCGCCAAAACAGCCGCCGCCGTCGCTGTCGTCCCATTCTTCGTCAATACCGGTGCGATCATACAGTGGTTCCGAGAAATTTTGTCTCTCGTCCGGTAGGTTAGCGTTGATGTACTCATCGGGTACTCGTCTGCAGAACCATTTAATTTCAAAGTTCTTGTTATTCTCATCGTCGGGATCTCTAGAGTACTCTCCCGGTGCGAAACGGATCCTATGGTGTGATGAGCACAAGAAGTTTAGGTTACAAATACTTATAAGAATATAAAAGTTTGAAGGCCTCACCTCTGACCCCATCCCCTGATGACACGTGACTGCGCCCCTTCGGCTAACTGTGCGGCGATAGGACTGCGAACCACTTTAACGAAAGTATAGGCCGACGCGTAAAACGGTAGAAGTGGGTGTGGCTCAGGGCTGGTCATGTTAATGGAGTACTGGAACTTGTAGTACCCGTCCGGTAGAAAAAACGGCGGCACATATAGAAAACTCTTGCGGTACGAGTCCAGCTCGGACAGGTCGACCCGTTCGGCTACCGTCCCGTTCTCCTCCTCCAGCCTATAGGCGTCCCACACGCGGGTGACGACTGTCGTGGCGTTGCAGTCGACTATGGTCTTGGAGAAGAGTTGGATGGGCTTTGACTTCCAGAACTCAATGCCTTTCCGCCAATTCGTCACTCGGTTTCGGATACTTAGGAGCGGAGGCTTGCAATCGATCTCTGCATTGGTTTCATAAAACAATTATCACTCAAATGTGATCAAGACACTATTTAGGCATCATCAAGGCAATTATTTAGACACTAATTGATTGAATATACAAACCGATGACAGTGACCGACACATCCCGGGCAGCGCTTGATATCTGATTGGCCACTGAAAACTTCAGTCGATAGTCCTTAGGCTTCTCATACTGTTTCGATATCTCCAATGGATTAATTGAATATACAAACCGATGACAGTGACCGACACATCCCGGGCAGCGCTTGATATCTGATTGGCCACTGAAAACTTCAGTCGATAGTCCTTAGGCTTCTCATACTGTTTCGATATCTCCAATGGATTCGTTAGGTTTCCCATCAAAGTGTACTTCACGTCGGGGAACGTCAGCCGACAGCTCCGGGAGTCGCCGAACGCCTCGATCTCAGCTTTGTTTTGGCCGTAATCGACGATTAGACAGGAATTTGTGCCCATTTTGTTGAACTCAACCACAAATCGTTTGATCTCCGGCTCTACCGTATCGTTGGACACGTCGTAGACCTCCAGGCCTTCGATCGGTTCCAACAGATATATCGGAAGACTATATGATTTAGACTTCTTTTGAATGGCATTATAGCCATAGAATGTGAAGTTATAGAATCCAGGCTATTTTGTGGGTGTTTATGAAGCCATTAATAAATAATTTAAATCTAATGATAGACTATTGATGGCAAACCTCATGAGTCATAAACGAAGTGACATTGTCTGTGGAGTTCTTCAGTGGCTGACCATTCATTTCGATGACATAGTACTCAATATCACCTGTTTTTGTGGCGAATGTAAAGTTGATTTGTCTGTCAATCGGGAAGTAATCGGCGTTTTGACCGATGCCTCCCACATAACCCCTGTCGGGATTCAGATACTTAGCCACAGTTTTCAGACCAGTGATACGTCTCAAGACATCCACCTATCAATGAGAGAACACAGCATATGGTAACCAAACCATCGAAATTCAGTTATTATCTCACCTGAAATCTGCGGATCTGTTTCGAGACAATGTTGGACATGTTGACCTTAACGTTGTATTTGCCGGGCTTTTCGTACTCATGTTGCACCACATGTAGTCCCTCCCACTCGGTGTCGGGCACCGGCCATACCTCGCGCTTCCCATCACCGAAGTCTATGATAGTGGAAGCATTGGACTTTTGAATGGCATTATAGCCATAGAATGTGAAGTTATAGAATCCAGGCTATTTTGTGGGTGTTTATGAAGCCATTAATAAATAATTTAAATCTAATGATAGACTATTGATGGCAAACCTCATGAGTTATAAACGAAGTGACATTGTCTGTGGAGTTCTTCAGTGGCTGACCATTCATTTCGATGACATAGTACTCAATATCACCTGTTTTTGTGGCGAAAGTAAAGTTGATTTGTCTGTCAATCGGGAAGTAATCGGCGTTTTGACCGATGCCTCCCACAT
The DNA here is from genome assembly GCA_905397405.1 of Oppiella nova. Lineage (NCBI taxonomy): Eukaryota > Metazoa > Arthropoda > Arachnida > Sarcoptiformes > Oppiidae > Oppiella > Oppiella nova. Next base: position 13,091 of record CAJPVJ010001054.1, read on the forward strand.
AACCCCTGTCCGGATTCAGATACTTAGCCACAGTTTTCAGACCAGTGATACGTCTCAAGACATCCACCTATCAATGAGAGGACACAACATATGGTAACCAAACCATCGAAATTCAGTTATTATCTCACCTGAAATCTGCGGATCTGTTTCGAGACAATGTTGGACATGTTCACTTTAACGTTGTATTTGCCGGGCTTTTCGTACTCATGTTGCACCACATGTAGTCCCTCCCACTCGGTGTCGGGCACCGGCCATACCTCGCGCTTCCCATCACCGAAGTCTATGATAGTGGAAGCATTGGATTAACGTTGTATTTGCCGGGCTTTTCGTACTCATGTTGCACCACATGTAGTCCCTCCCACTCGGTGTCGGGCACCGGCCATACCTCGCGCTTCCCATCACCGAAGTCTATGATAGTGGAAGCATTGGTGGGCAATATCTTATCGATAGGATATGTGAAGTTGATGTCCACATATCCAGGCAACAGTTGTGGTGAATTGGACACAATTTTCCAATTCTTGTGGACCGGGTGTTCAGCGATCAGCTGGTGATGAGTGGATGTCTCTCCCTGAAGATTCTCAGCCTTTACTCGTATGTCATACACACCCGGCTGACTATACTTATAGCTCTTCATAAATCTTTGACTCGATTTGATGTCTAATTAAAAGGCAATTATAAACAATTATAAAACACTAGAACTCGTGGGACAGTTAGTCATTTCACTGACCGGGTATCTGATCTGTGACTACCGTTCCGTCACCGAAATCCCACAACACCTTAATATTTGAGCCCTTATTCAACTGAATAGTGATGTCTACCCTCTGGTCGACCGACGCGTCCGGTGGGTTCACCGTAAGTCTCATCTTCGAGATAGTACTCTGGATGTTGATAGAGCTCTCGCGAGTGATGTCTTTGGGTGTCCATCGGTTCTTAACGGACAGTTTGATGCCATAGTGCCCGCTGTCCACGTACTCGTGAGGGACGGTCAGTGCTAACGGTTCGCTAACTATGGCTCGGATGAAATGTTTGACTTCTTTGACTTCGCGGAAGTTGTCCGAAGAGATGGGTCCGTCGCCCGAGTGTTCGGTGATGTAGTCGGGAGTCTCGCCACTCTTAACCGGCCGGTACGCTAACTGTGCGCCGTCGCTACGGATAGCTAACACATCCCCGGCCGTCATCCGGAACGATGAACTCGACTTCAGGTAGAAGTGGCCCTCAGTTATGGTTAGTGTGAATGTCTTGACTATGGAATAGGAGGTCTTTTGGGGTGGGAAGGGATGACAACTGTCCGAACAGCCCTTGTTTAGTACGCAAAGGGCCGACGGCTCGAAGCATGTGATGCCGTGTCCGCTGCATTCGGCCCCTTCCGGACATACCTTCCGTAAGATCTGTAGGTTTTGACATAATTTTAATAATAAATTAGGATTGCACATTGCTCATTTTAGCTTATTATAAATTTTAATTAATTTTAATTTTGATAACATGTCATGCTATCATATTTTCAATAAAAATTTAATGTTATTTCAATTTAATTTTGTATTACGAGTACTACTTGAATAGACAAGTACCTTTTGGAGTTTTATTCAATTTAATACAGTAGTTCAGAGTTTCTCGTATATTATATAAGGTTTAAAATCTTGTAAATGAAACCCTGATCCCTGACCTTTAAACTGTCTCTTAAATTAAACATTTATATTTTTTGAAAAACGAAATTATCAATATGACATAATTTAAAATGATTTTACATAGGATAATTGAATTGATAATAAATTTAACATAAAATTTTTAGGTTTTAACTACTCTACGTACAAACACTTGCATATTTCCCGGGGCCGCCCCATAGCCTTCCAGTGCCTGAATGGCTGCCGAAGAATCCAATGACTTTTCATCCAAAGGAATTATAAGCAATTCTTCGGCTTTCAAAGCGGTTCCATACGTGACCTTTGAGTTCTTATATTGCGGTACATTTACGCCCAGTGCCCGCACCGGTACGTCTGATTAGTAAACATTAATTTTAAGTAAAAATGATTTACTAAATAATTATTATCATTAATTTACTCAAAAACTAAAATTCATATTAAATTTGAGTAAAAAACAATTTTCCATAAATAATTGAATGTCATATACCGGGCAGAGGTATGGGAAGCGCCGGCGAGCCATCACCGAAGTCGACAGTCATCTCCATCTGTTGCCCGGCATTGACGGTGAGGTTACAGAGGGCCGGATCTCCCGGTTCGACGACTTTGGGGCACTTGAAGTGTATGTTCTCATTGACCAATTCGGCGGTCACTCTAACGTACGTCACTTCGGACATCACCCGTCTATTGAGGTGTTGAGGCTGTCGGGCCAACACCGCCACCATATAGAGTCCGGGAACGAAGTACTTGTGCTTCGATGTGAGGTCAGCGCTCCATTCCGTGGGATCGGTTCCGTCGCCGAAGTCCAGTGAATACTCCACTTCTTCGCCGCCGCCGACACTGACCTCAAAGCTCACCTCTTCGTCGATCGACACCTCTTCTGTTGAGCCTTTGATGGTGAGGCCTACGATGGGGTGCATCACTTGTCCCCTATAGACCCGCACGTACTCATCGCTGGTGTCGCACATTTCGACGGCCGCCTTGTCTATGGTCTCAATGAGTGGCCGGTCGTGTTCGTAGGCGCACAGGCAGTGCCGGTGCTGTACCACTCCCGCCAACCCGTAGGTATGAAACCGCGTCTCCCGCCGCGTTTCGACTGGCAGGTATGCCAGCGGCCTTAGTATCGGCGGGCCGCTAACGGCTTTCATCAGTTTCCTGACCATCGGCTCTGTTAGCGGTAGCCTATATACCTGACCTCTTATTATAGGTGTTATACTCAAAAAATATATTAAACAACAGTATATCACAAAACCGATAGTTTTGTGCATTTTTCTCTGATTGTATAATAAATCGTTTGTCTATTATATTGCTTACATGTTATCAATCTGTAGCTAAACTGACCCTCAATTGCATCGAAAACTTATTTTAAGTATTTGTTTGGTGTGTTTGCGGACCAATTCATGCTAACATAGTGAGGTACCTTTGACTTAGAGTAAAGTAATCATTAACACCGATTTACAAACGATTTTTATACGTGCCTAACAAATAATTAATAAATCAAAATTCCGTTTGTTTGTTACAAAATCATTTAAATTTATAGCATTATATTCATTGGGAACGCATTGAAGCGCTAAGATTTGCGTCAAATGCTAACTCATTAATGCATTAATTGTCTCTTTTGTATAGATATCATGAGATTAATACCGATTGAATTTTATATGATATCAGAGTCCAATAAATCAATAAAATAATTATATTTTTTATTTATAAATAAAATGCAATGAATTGTTTAAAAATCTTTCAAATGAATAAATATATTGTTTTCAATGATATTCTTTAATTTAAAAATATTTATTAACATTAAGTAAAATAAAAATCTCATAGGTACTCAATTTTTAAAATGAATCTGTAAATTACCGAGATAAAAGTTGGTGAGACAATACAATAAATAATCTCTGAATTTACACTAATTATTACACTATTTTAATATATAACATAATAATTTTTAAAACAAATATTTGTGCATTTAAAGTCTGTTCATAAATATATAGCTATTAATAGAAATAGATTTCGCAAATTTGTTTACAAACTTCTTTGTTAACAAATAGTCAGAAATATTAGAGCGAAAACATCGATACGTTTCTCAAAGTGTTAAACAATTAGTTTTTCAATTATTTGTGTGATTATTGTCTTGTAATTACGGAATATTTATTGAATTTAATACATTTGTACTCAAACATTAACAACACTTATAAGGCATGTAATTGTAATTGAATTTAAAGCCAAAGAATTGCGAACAAACAAAATCCACTTCATATGAAATGCACACCAAATATTTATTGAATTTAATACATTTGTACTCAAACATTAACAACACTTATAAGGCATGTAATTGTAATTGAATTTAAAGCCAAAGAATTGCGAACAAACAAAATCCACTTCATATGAAATGCACACCAATTTAACAGTGAATCACAATTAAGTCAATGGTGTGTATGAAACCGCAAAACAAAGCATACATTTCTTTGCAATTAATGCCAACTAATAGCTCATCAGTCACTCAATAGATCCTCACATTTCTGTCACTTGATTTCAAAAATGTATTCAAATTATTGTGTTTTGGAAATAATTAAAGGTTACAAGACAATCACTCAATTATCTAATCACTCAAGTAGTCATTACTTCATATGAAATGCTTTATTAGATTATTCTTAAGTGTTGCACAAAAATAATCTTTACATTTGAAATTTAGGTTAAATTTAGCACATATTGTGATCTATTTATTAAATTATTATTAGTGTATATTATGCAAAGTACTATTAAACCATAAACCATTTAAATATTATCATTAAAATTAATTTGCTATTAATTTAATAAATCGTTAATTAAATTACTTTATAAATATATAATTTAAATTTTTAACGAATTGATGAATTTTCAAATAAAATGTATACCGTATAAGTTATTTGAAAAATTTGTCATATATTAAATAAATAACACTAATTAATTGGTAAGAATATTAATACCAAACTATTTGTGCCACACTTATTTAGACTGTGTTCACGATTTAATTACTAAAAATTATCTAAAAATAGTGATAAGTCTCGACAATTATACCACTCGTAAAGGTCGTGGAGTTTGTGGTCAAGTCATAGAAGTGCCACAACTATTGGATTATTATTAAACCGGTACTTATCATGACTTTCAAGACTTTTGCCTCACATTTCCGATAAAAGTCAATACAAAAAGTTATAAAAAACATATTTACAGAACTAATCTTACGTAAGGATAATCTGGTTTTTATAATTATACGATATTTACATATAATTTATTTTTAAATATAAGGTTCTTTTGCTATAAAACTGTTCCCCTATTTATGCAATCAATCAACAGCACCGGCACTGCCTGTGCGCCTACGAACACGACCGGCCACTAATTGAGACCATAGACAAGGCGGCCGTCGAAATGTGCGACACCAGCGATGAGTACGTGCGGGTCTATAGGGGACAAGTGATGCACCCTATCGTAGGCCTCACCATCAAAGGCTCAACAGAAGAGGTGTCGATCGACGAAGAGGTGAGCTTTGAGGTGAGTGTCGGCGGCGGCGAAGAAGTGGAGTATTCACTGGACTTCGGCGACGGAACCGATCCGACGGAATGGAGCGCTGACCTCACATCGAAGCACAAGTACTTCGTTCCCGGACTCTATATGGTGGCGGTGTTGGCCCGACAGCC
>CAJPVJ010001055.1:0-18400 GCA_905397405.1 Oppiella nova
AATCTCTCCACTAACTCACAACTTGTGCCCTATTTGTTGGCCGCAAAGGTATGACTATTACATGGACTATGTTTCCGGAGAAGTCATATTTAGAAACGAATTGAATGGTTGGTCACATGAATAGAGTGTTTTGTGTTTGTATTCTCTCCCCTCTGTTATATCATCCAGTGATAAGTTATACCATAATAATAGACTTAATTCACTAATTGAGTAAATAATTGGTGTGTTTAAGAATAAAACTATTTTATGTGACCAACCATTCAATTGGAAACTTATTATCACTTCTCAGAAAAAGTCAAAAAATAGTCATTGAGTATGAAGTCGTTACATGTCTGTGAAATTGTCTCTAATTTTTGTGATCATTTTAGGCGCCAATCAATTTGTATGCATTACTGGACTCTAGTCATGACACGGAACTAGTCCTGCGTTTAACCAACTTCTTAGCCAACGTTATCGACACCACATGTCTCCGTGAGATCACCCCCAGAGACCTGCCGGTCGAGTACAAGGCCTCGTCGCCCGAAACCCTATATTCAGCCATTTATGGCTTCGAGTCGACGGAACTGCTGCTGAAGAAGTTGAATGCCTTGCAGTCTAACGTGAGATCACCCCCAGAGACCTGCCGGTCGAGTACAAGGCCTCGTCGCCCGAAACCCTATATTCAGCCATTTATGGCTTCGAGTCGACGGAACTGCTGCTGAAGAAGTTGAATGCCTTGCAGTCTATACCACACGAAGACGTGGTCTTTCAAGTGAACCGAATCCTGAAGAAAGTCCGATGAGTTGATCCATTAGATTACTCATCCGGTTATCAATAAATCCATTCATTATATTAAATACTATATATTTGTTGTCAACTATTCATTCGCTATAATAATGACAAATACCTCGATCATTGAAATAGGAATTTATTTTTTATGACTTTTTTGTGTTTAATTTGTTATTTAATTTATTTAATTCTCAACATTTTGTTATTGAATGCAATTTATTATCCGCTGAACCGTTGTTATAAATGAATTAATCAAATAAATGCCGTAATTATGAAAATCTAAATAAAATATTTAAGCGATAACATTTTATTTAATAAATTTTATTAATTAAATAAACTACAGATTATGTCCATACTTAATTATAAATTACGTATCACATAACTTTACCTCTTATAAGACTGGAAATATGTCATAAGTCACGATATATACCGGTATATAGTAAGATTTATTTTATTTATATACAATAAAAAATGAGAATATAAATGACTACACCTTTAATTATATGAGTGCTCTAATAAACACATACCAGTGCTATCAGAATTTTACTGTTTGTTATAACAAGAATCTATTCTGGAATTGATTCATGAAATCAATAAAAATATATGTCAATTGAATATTATTTGTTAAAATATATTTTGTGTTTCAAGGTAAAAAACAATATTCAAAATCTATTTGTTATTAATTAATATAAAAAATATTAATTCTTTATAACTGTAAAGATATAAATTTCGGTGAATGCCATAGATTTAAATTTTGTATCTATATTACAAATTTTCTTTATTCATATTAAAATAATGAGACTTTTATTTATATATTGAAAATTTTTCAATCTTCCAATGGAATCAAGTCAAATTTTCAATTCAATTTAATCAATAACATTTTGGAAAATTTGTTTTCATTTTACTAAATCAATATAAACATAAATATTTTACTCTTTATGCATAAATTATATAAATTTAAATAATTCTCCCTGGTCTACCCCTCGATATTAGGTTTGACACAACGATACAGAGATTCAAATCGAGATTTAAAAACTTTTCACTGAATAATCTAATTATGTCATAGATATTAATTATTTTTACAGTTATTGTTATTATTTATTATCTTAATATTTATATTTTAAAAGGATTTCTATGAAAACTAATTTTATTGATTAAGATTCCAATAAAGTTAAATTTGATTTAATTTGAAAATTATTTCATATAGTGCCATTTTCATTAAAATTATAAAATTAAATATTTTTCTAATATTTAAATTATGTTCAAGAATTGATATTTGATGTTGAAAAAAGTTTACCGCATAGTTACCTAAAATACTTAACAAATCAACTCCGGATAACCAAACTGGCAATTGATACTTAAAATAATTAGGAAATACAAAAGTTTACGTATCGTTATAATTATGAATTTAACTACCGTGTCAAATGAGGGCTAAACAAGTGGTTTATTCTTTTGTTGAGTTTTCAACAAGTGAAATCTACTCTCCAGTGATTAGTCTCCCCTTAGAAATGCTGTCAAACTTTTTAAAAAACTAAACACACCGTCAAAAACTAAAACCAAACGTAATATAGAGGAAATTAGTTTGGTAATTAAGTAAGTAAGTGACTTTTTTTGAACTAACTTTCCTCAAAGAGCCGCGCTCTCAATTGGGGAAAAGGTATCATAAAGGTTTTCATTAACTTATCATTAAAATTAGATAACTTTTTTGAACTCTTTTTTTTGCGAAATTCTTGGGTTTTAAAACTGATTTTCCGACAATATTTCACATACATTATACATAAAATTATCAATTTAGTCTTACTGTACATATATATTTGTAGTAATTTCATGCTTTTTATGTTTAATTGATAATTTTTAACTAAAAAATATAGTACTAAAAAGTGGTATTACTGTATACTACTGGTATATAATAATAGGATATTTTTACTACCAACACCCTGCCATCCAGCAATGGAAGTTTATGTTCAGTCCGAAGTTATATTAATATGGTTTACAAAATTAGTTATATAAAAATTGTTTAGTAAAATAATTAAATGATTTTAATATTTTATTTTATAAGTTTTATTATTTTTTATTTTTTATGGCTCGAATAATTAATTTATACTTGGACATATAATAATAAACATTAATTTTGATTGGAATAGAGAGAGTAGTGTATTGATTGTATAATACTAATCAAAAATTAATAGTAATAACACAGACTATGTCCAAAGATATTAATTTTATATATTAGGCACTTATTTTCTATTTATTATTATCGACTAAAGTAATTAAAAGTAATATATAATAAAAATATTAACTAGTATTTATATTAATAGTTTTTAAGTACAAATATTTATTATAACTTATATATATACTGTACCACATATTATTTATAATAATATTTTAATATAAATATTGAATATTCAATAAATTCAATTAAAATAACATTTCAATAATTATAATGCAATACCGGTATTACGTATATTAGTAATAAATATTTAGTGTCTATAAATCATATCATAGTTTAATTACATATTTATTGCTTAATAAAACATAAATAAGTGTTATCATGTTAAGCTGAATTATATTTTATAAGTTATTATACGAAACACAAGCACTAATATTATCGATATAAATATTATTATTCAGAATAAGAAAAATTCAAATAGTTTTTTGAATCTAATATTATATGTAATTATCGAAAGATATGAATTATATTATTATACAACAAAATAAGTAGTTGTTTAAAGACAAGTTCTTCTAAAGTTTTATCAGTATATTTATTGTTATAATAACTATATCGCTAATATTTGTACACTAATTTTATTTTTATTGTATATTTAATTGTAATAATTTTATTAACACAAAAACAAAGGTCTTGATTTTATTTATTTGCTTTTCATGAATAGGAGTCATTGAATTTGATCTCAGATGTTAATAAACTCTTCATAAAACTTTTTGTTTTATAAAACCTTTATAAATATAATACTATAATTAAATTATTACAAACGATTAACTAATATACAAGGTTTATATAATATATTGAATTACCGTAAAATTCCTTATGAAATAGTTTGAGCAAACTTTATGAATTAAGATTAATTGAAATATAAATATTCATAACATGTTAATTGAATTTTATTTAAAAACTATTTTTAAACAATTCTTAAATTATGTATATGTTTATGAAAAAGATGACAGGATTTACTTTTTATTATACTCACAAATAAATTATATTTTTTGTACCACTGACTGACTGTTTAAAAAATACGAAAATATATAAATATATAAAATAAATATTTTGTTGTTGAGGGCCGGGGGTGGTGTTCGGGAACGACTGTATTTTAAGTATCATATATTAGGTTTGAATGTAATTATAAAAATGTTATCTTTGGGTCGTTTATTCTGTGCCCATAAAAGTTACGTTCAATTAGTATATATGCGGAGAGAGAGAGAGAGATTTAAATTCGTGATACGAGAGCACAAAAAAACATTTAAACATTTAAAAACAAATGAATGTTAGAAAAAGTATCTATAAATAAATGAAATATAATACAAAATATTTGGATATTAAGAGCACAAAAAATTGATAAAATCGTTTTAAACAACAAATTTATTAATGTAATCAATAGTCATGTGTTTGTGACGATTATGTCATTCAATCCATACTATTAGATGAGACAATGATTATGTGAATGTTAGTGTTTGGGATGGGAGGGCACGGGAGTCATGACATGTAGACTAATAACTTATTATTGAGTTTTACTATTCAAACAACAAAACGATTTTTAAATCCGAGAAAATAGAGAAATATAAGTCAAAAATAATTGGAAAGTCTTATACAAATAGAAATACGAAAAAATACATTTTAATAAATTGATAAGGGACCGTAAAAAACATCAATATTTTTTTGTTACTCTAATACCACTACAATAGCATATAGTGTACTCATATGATGGCAATGTTTTGGGAGATTATTTAATATGACCTCAAAGTAGGCCGTGCTTTCAGAGTATAAGAAAATATAAGATATTCATAAAATTACATGTATTCCCGTATAATCCATGTTTTAGTTTAGTTTATATAGCATTTAAATATACATATAAGAAGTTTATTACACTTTTTGTGTACAAGAGATGTGTATTTTTAGCGTCAAAAGAGTCGACAGTTAATGAAAAGTTTGTAATAAATTACAATTTCGTATCCGAAATAACAATAATACTAAACATCAGTTCAAGAGTTAATTTATTTTCTAATACTTTACTTATAGATCACTAGATTTATGAATAAATAGTGTTATTATTTTTGTTGCCAAATAAATCCTTTGATGAATAAATCTAAGAATTCGTTATTCTTTCATAAAATGTCAATCCATTGAAACAATTATTTTTATAAAACTAAGTATTCATAAAATCTTTAGCATTCAATCATTTTTAATGTGTTAACTGTTGTCATATCAAGTAATATAAGAAATATTATGTTTAGGATATAATCTGCTGAATATTCAATGAATTAATCTAAATATTCAGTTTTGAAATATTAGATTCACTAAACTTGGCAACAAGAAAATTTTTTATAAAATTTACTCGCATTTCAATTTAATTGCAAATATTATGAATAAAAATTGTGGAAATAAAGTCAAATTTTGTGAATTGCTATAAATCTGGTAGTAAATCATTATTCAGAATCAAAATTAAGTAGTAATTCATATTTGAGCATGCATAATTTAATTTCTTTAGTGCATGTTAATTTAGAAAGTTAGTTAACAATAGCTAGGTAAATAGTATACTTTTATGAAATATATACTTCAACTTTGTGCATTCATAAATTAAACACAGCTAGGCACTTTATAGATTGTGTCAATTATGACACAAAAGTAATTGTTTAGTTAATTCTCGCAATTGATTAGATATAAGCCAAACGTGTTTACAGTAATGCTGTTCTGGATTTACTGGATATACCGATAGGAGGGGAAAGGTATGTATTTTTTTGTTGTTGGAATAGTCGACAGATAATTCAAACACACCGTCAAAACCCTACATAATATTGAAGTGAAACGCAAACAGACGACACCAATGATGTCATAATGACGTACGAAGGGGACGGCATATAACATACCAGTGTATGGGAGTACGGGTTGGGGGAGTGGGTGAACCACATCGAGAGAAAGGGGGCAGAGGGGGGCCGATGGGGGCACTCGTCATACCAGTGCTGTTCGTAAGGCATATACACAACCCATATATTAAACAAGAAGTTGCGCTTTAAGTGCACTGTTTTTCGGGACAGTTATTGCTAAGGCTTTTCTGGTTGTGTATACGCTATGTGTGTGCGGCTGTTGTTGGGAGAGACTGCTGACTACCAGTGCCCTCAGTAGGCAGTGCCGTCTCAGTTGTATGTGTGAGGTGTGTGTCAGTCGTGGAGAAGTGTGTACTGAAGACACAGCTCTCCAATAACTGTCGACACGGAAACACTTCTCAATACTTTGCACTAAAATTGGATTTTTTTGTTTGTTATCAATCGTTGCGTTAATACAAAGTTTTTACGATATTTTCGATGATTTATATGAGTTTTTAGTGAATCGTAAACTCATTATAACGTAAAGAGTTTTCCCTCTCAAGCGATTGATGAGAGTGTTGTGTTGACTCTCATTTGAAAAACACATTTAGTTTTCATATATTTTTATTATAATTCAGTGTTTGATAGAAAAGTTTCGCGAAAATTGTACTATTATTTGGTGTATTCACTGCTATATTCAGCACTAGTTTCACGATTCGTGTGAATATATTGGTGTACGAGTGGTGTCTGTGTTATTGGATGTTATATAAGGTTTTTTAACAAACAGCTGGAGTGGGAACTGGAGTTTTTTGGTGGCGGTGAGAGACTCTGTCGAGACAGTGTAATGTTTGCCGTATATATACCATGATCATCTAATAGAGATATCAATGAGCCATTGTGTGCTTTATTTAGTAGTTTTTTGGTCTACGAAATTGTCGACAAACAAATTTTATGTCTTATAAGTTAGTAATAGTAATAATATAATTAGTATTTTGAGCGCATATTGAGTGCACACACATTGCGTGAGATATTGAACTAAAACTTCATATAATAATTGATTGTATCGTAGAGTATATGCCTAAGCGATAGGTGTGTCTCTCCCATACACTCACACCATAAAGACTTCACGTTATAATTGTGTGTCGAGTGAACTGAACTGAACTGAACTGAACTGTCTCAGTGCACACATACCCGCCCACCCCCACCACCACCACTACCCGACACAACCAGTGATTATTAATTAATATTAATACATAATCTCTGAATTGAATATTCATTAGAAATCAGTGAACATTTTTCGTGTCAATCAGTGTTTAGTATATTTCATAAAAGTTTTTGAAAAGTTTTTTTTAAGTTTGAATTTTTTGCCACAAGTTTTGGGTTTTGATAACTAAGTGATTGTCGACACGATGTCCGCGATTATGCTGAACCAGACGACCATCGAAGTGGATCCGGACATGAACTTAGCGGCGCTCAGCCTACTGGCCATGTCGTCCAACAGTCGCAGCCGTTCCTCATACCGGCGCTTCTGCTCGTCCCTCACCTCCCAGTCCTGCGACAGTCCCACCGAAAGCAGCAGTAATAACAGTGTCTTCACGGCCGACGAGGCGCCGGTAGATCTGAGCCGTCGGACCCTCGAGTCCTCGGAGTCGTCCTCATCGACGGCTATATCCATATCCCCGCCCATCGCCCGCTACTCGACCGCCAGCCCCCACACCTACACCGCCAGTCCCTCATTGATGAGCGAATCTCAGTTCAAAATCGCCAGAATCCTGACGGACTTGAATCGTATCAAACAGGATCCGGTGCCCCACACGGACATACCGGTGCCCGGCATACCGGCCCTCGCGACGGCCCCTCCCCTGCAGCTCAATCTTGGGGTCAGATTTGCGCCCATTATTCAAGACATTAGTGGCGCTAATAATAGCAATACTTCGCGTAATAACAATAATAAGACAATTGAAGGTCGAGTACGCAAACGACGGGCGCCGGGAGCTAAGGGCCCGCAACAGGAGGCGGCGATGAGGACTGGCAGTGCGTACGGTGTGGTCAGCGGTGGTTACGATGCGACTGAGGAGGAGATGCTGCTGAAGAAGATGCACCGGTGCTCATACATGGGCTGCGATAAAGTCTATGGCAAGAGTTCGCACCTCAAGGCACATCTCAGGACACATACAGGTATTGTCTCTCAATGTCTTTAGCGAGTAGTGCGACCACATGTCAAGTGATTGTATGACATATTTGTTTCAAATCTCCCGAATATTATGTTATGGTTTACTATTTAGTTTAAGTTATTATTTGATTAATATTTTTACTCAATATTTTGCTTTAATGTTAAGTTTTATTTGTTGTGTTAAAATTAGTGAAATACTGTATATAGTATGTGCAAGGGGCAATCACTTGGCCAGTATGTAAAATATATTCATTGACTGTTGAATCGGTATACTTGACATCTGGTCACACTAATGGCAATTACCCAAACATCTCATATATTACATACACACACACCTGAGTGAACACCAATTAACTCGACTTTTTCTCTCTCTATCTCTCATTATAAACGAGTTTTTGCTTTATTTTTAGAGAGATTTTCTCTTTGAAAACAACAAAATATTAATAGCTTTTCGCATATTATTTACATTAAATAAGTGTCTTATAGTGTACGCCAGTATAGTATAGCGTATTATTAGTGTATTAAGCTTTATTTTTAGAGAGATTTTCTCTTTGAAAACAACAAAATATTAATAGCTTTTCGCATATTATTTACATTAAATAAGTGTCTTATAGTGTACGCTAGTATAGTATAGCGTATTATTAGTGTATTATTAATATTGTATTTTTATATACCATACCATTGGCGCAGATGTTGTTGTGTGCATCAGATCACGACTTCACTGTAAAGAGTGTCTACTCTATGGTAATTAGACATTAAAATTGTCTTTTAATAATATAACCCGTGTTTTAATATCGCATTAGAAATATTAAAAATGTTTAATATATTACCAAAACTCGCGAATAATACTTCCCCTTAAATATTAGTGAATCCTAAGGATTGGGATAGGAATTAGTGGACGGGTAGTGTTGGTGGGAGACACACCCCCTTTTGCTTTGATGTTAACATTTTATTGATAATTCATCGCAAAAATTGTTTTCAATTCCGGTTTAAATCGATATAATATAGAGTAAAATCACATCATTTACTGTAATGTGATTTAAATGTTTGTTTTTTGTAGCAAAAACTTTCCACACTTTTTGATGTGATATGAAAAATAAAATTTGTTTTCAACTAACTTGTAGGCTGGGGTACAGGTATATCGCTACTCCGGCAGTACAGAGTCTGTACCCCTTGATAACCCTGATGCCATTTGGTCACACCGGGGCTATCAGTGCATTACATTTCCTGTATTATAAGAGTATCAAAAAAATGGCGCAGATGTTGTTGTGTGCATCAGATCACGACTTCACTGTAAAGAGTGTCTACTCTATGGTAATTAGACATTAAAATTGTCTTTTAATAATATAACCCGTGTTTTAATATCGCATTAGAAATATAAAAAATGTTTAATATATTACCGAAACTCGCGAATAATACTTCCCCTTAAATATTAGTGAATCCTAAGGATTGGGATAGGAATTAGTGGACGGGTAGTGTTGGTGGGAGACACACCCCCTTTGCTTTGATGTTAACATTTTATTGATAATTCATCGCAAAAATTGTTTTCAATTCCGGTTTAAATCGATATAATATAGAGTAAAATCACATCATTTACTATAATGTGATTTAAATGTTTGTTTTTTGTAGCAAAAACTTTCCACACTTTTTGATGTGATATGAAAAATAAAATTTGTTTTCAACTAACTTGTACCGACCCCATGTCCATATAGCGATGAGGCCGTCATGTCTCAGACATGGGGAACTATTGGGACTACGGTAAACCAGTGTGGCCCCGATAGTCACGTAATGTAAAGGACATAATATTCTCATAGTTTTTTGAGTGTCGAATAGGCGTAACGAAAGTCTCAGAGATTACACAAAATTGTTTTTATCTAAAAAATTATATATAAATATTAAATAAACTGTAATTCATATATAATTAAAGTCAATGAAAGTGAATGAGAAAAAGCATTGAAGTCTACTTTGAAATACAGGAAAAAGTTACACATAATGTTAATGAAAAAAATATTATAAAATATTATTTATACCTTTACTTTTGCTTAATAATTGCTGATCACATGTTAACCAGACATTTAAAAATCATACTATTTCTCAATCTTTTATAGTGATAGTTATTAAGGCCTCAGAGAGAGAGAGAGAGAGAGAGAGAGAGCCGACTGATAGAGAACTTAAAATTAGTTTTTCTCACTTTTAATTATAATTTGTTTTAAATAGCCGTTGAAAAATATGAAGGATTAGTTATTTTTCATAAGAACGCACTGCTAGTAAAATGAAACAAATGTGTATTTAGTTGAACTATTCAGATACCATACAAATATTAATAAAACCAGTCTTATAACAATAGTTTGTGTGCATTAGAAATGTGTGAATAATGTGTATATTATTAAGACATTTAATTCTGGATGTGTTGCGAGAATTTGTACATAAGTTGTCAATGTCTTATGAATTATTATTTTCTTATAAAAACGGGAAAATTATTTTTTTAATATATATTTGTAAATTACGCGCTACTTAATTAATGATTAGTAATACTAAATACCAGTGCTGTATCTGCCAGTGCATCTAATATACAGAATTTATACATACATACATACAGACAATCCTTGAATATTATGACATTTCATGCTTTAAAGACCAGGGTCGTTCATGTGATTGATCTTTAGGCACTATTTTTTATTATTATCCCGAGTTTGTACACTATTTTACTTCAGAAAAGGTTGAATGAGTGCCAACGCCTACGGGATAGTCATGGTCTTTTGTCCTGTCGTGACCATCGCTCTTCATACGTCAAAAGGGGTGTCGTACACTACGGTATGGTAAGGTTTGGTGTGGTAAGTCTAAGAGACAGAAAAATTTTTTCCACATTCAAATAAAAAGTGGCAAAGATTTGATGCTAACACTGGAGGGTTGGGTACTACATGTCTGTAGTATTTTTGATTCATATTTTGTCTGAAAAAATTGTTTTATGAATGGGTGCCCCCGAAGGGGTAGTAGTTTTTCATTAATTTTCTATCCGAACAGCTGTTTGTCTATGGAGTTAGACATTGTTTGATAGGTAAGGGGAAAGGCACAGAATGGTGGTGTCGGTGCCCAAAACCTAACAGATCTTTTTGTCGAAACCCCCGTTCAGTCACTACTAAACAGCACTTATTTTGAAGGTTTTCTGTATTAAGAAGCCGACGACCACTGCATATAAGAGCCATAGCTAATGGCAAACCTTTTTTTAGTACCGGTGCTGCAGCTGCACACATCATATCCGGCCACCAAATGCTCTATTATTCTCGTTTTTGCAAACATCGACTCCGACTACCTGTGCCCTCCTCTCAACACACACCAGACCCTCCGCCAGTTGTTGTGTGTGTTTATGACGGTTCACATCATATTCACGACCAGAAAAACTATTGCCTGTGTTTTAGCACAGAATGTATGTGCAGGAAGTCTTAGAGGGGAACTCCATTCCACTCCACAAACTCTTATCAGTTAGTCTCATATAAACCGGGTATCCAAATATTTTCAGAGACAATAATATAAGTGCTGAGAGAGAGAGAGAGAGAGAGAGAGCCACACATATGGTATCGGACACTAGAAATACTAATTTCGAGCCATTATTAGGCATTTAAATACTTTTGAAGAGTAAAAGTGTTTGTCGTATAAATATTTTTGGTACTCTTATGAAGATATGCTGAGGCATTGAGGATGAGGGGACAGGTACCCCATGCCAACTACACCCCATTCCCACATGTCTGCCACGACTGGCTGTGTGTAGCATATTGTCTATTGTTATGGTAAGTATTGAGACACACGTTCGGGGACTACGGTCTCTATGGGTATGTAATATGAATACCGTTATATAGTTATATAAATAACATTTGAGTAGGCGCATACATAAACGACACTCTTTACAGAAGTGTAATATTCATCTCAGTTTTGTTTGCACTATTAGTCGTGTATTAATTGTTTACTATACGTAACATTCATTATAAATACTGCGCTATCATTACACATGTGTTATTGGTTTTGCAAAAATTAATTTATTATATGAGAAACTGCAGTCAAATTCGAAGCCCCTGATGCCAGAGATACCCATACATTATACTTATGGCAATATATCAATATATTTATTGTAAACTCATCCGCGTATGTATTTGCTGTGAGAAATGTCTTCACATTATAAGTAGAGTCAAAACAAATCACTATTGAAAAACAATAGTGATAATCAGCACATAATTAACAAATGATATGCATTGTAAGTAATATTTATGACGCGATAGTAATGTGTACACAATAACCAAAACGTTTTTAATTAAATAATATACTCTTTGACGTCAGTTTAAGCTGAGATGTTATTCAATGCAAACGCAATTCAATAGAAACTAATCATATGTAATAAATAATTAATAAATTTATTGTTCATTAAATATACTGTATTGTGAAACACAAGTGTATGGTATGGGTTTGCTATTTTAGTAGGTGGGGGCGGGAAATACCCCTGCATTATACGGTTTAATTAAATTCATAGCCGCGTAACTGTCCTTAATATCCTTGTATTTGATTAGAGGTCAACGAAAAACTTTTACCTAAAAATAGGTTATTCGCAGAGCAAGTACTGTATATATGCTATATTGAGCCAAACCCTCCGATGGATCACTTCCCCCATACATATGCCCTCAGCTTTTAGGAAGACCTGCATATCCATCAAAACATACAGACTTAATGTGGAAAACAAATATTCAACACAATATAATGAATGAAACATTTTAAACATAAACCTTAACAATAATAATAATGCAATCAATCAATTGAATTGAATTCGTAGACATTGCTAGATAACTTATGTATTCATGAAAAATATACATTTTAATAGCATTTCTAATATTGTCCATAAGTTGTAAGTTATGCTGTTATTGTGGTTAAGTAAAGCAAAAATCTATAGCCAGTAGTACTGCTCAACAAAAAGTTAAAATTAATGTCGAGAATATGTTTTTATGTGGTAAATATTTATTATGCAAAACACATGATATAATAAAATATTATTAATAATCATAATAAATAATAAATTTTCGCTGATATATAAGCTATCAAAATAAGCTACATTACAGTTACAGACAATTGTCTTTTTTTGGATATAACTATACGATTACATGAGTTTTTGTACAGAATAAGAGAGATAATGCAATATGTCTTATAATAAATCAAACAAATAGTATCAAGTGATCGTCAACTGTAAAAATTGTGTTGAGAAATCCGCACACAATTCAGGGTCAGCTCAACCACACCACCAACTCTTGGCAGAGATTATTATAAAATGAAAAAATTACGAGTTTTTCAAAAAAGAGATAATTTGGTTGGAAAAAAGTCTTATATGTATTGCAAATACTATGATATTTGTATAGTATTTATGACTTTCAGTGTACAGAGTATTTAGTAATTAAATAGCGTTTTCTGGGATTTCAAGGATGTTTTAGGAGTACAGTATTGTGAAACACTTTTTTGCTTTATCTCTATCCCTCCCTCCCTCTCAATTCAAATCATTTGCACTTTTTTCCTATTTTACTGTAAATTATTTTTTTGTGTTTAAATAATACTTGATATGAATTTCTAACACTGAAATGCATTGTTTCTATTACTTTTTAATTAATGTCCAATTTTCTCAATGAAAATAATTAGTTTTTTCTGGTTTTTAAGAAGCGGTTAATTAATTAACAAAAGTATTAATCAAGAGATAATGTGAAACAGTGAAACACTTTTCTGCTTATAAATTATGGAAATATTTTTTGAGCTCATTTAGAGTATTTATTCTTGTCATTATTTATAAATTCATATAAATTACAAATATATTCATTATAATAGGCATATACTTGCTGTAAATGTGTGTATATTAATAATCCGTAAATTGTTTTAATAGTGTAGAATCCGTGAAATCATAATTTTATGGATAATGGATACTATTTTATATAATTCTGGAGAGAGAGAGAGAGAGAGAGAGAGAGAGAGAGAGAGATTCTACCGTATAATAATCCATAATTAAGTATTTAATTTATATCAAGTTTTTCTATACTAACTTATTTTGAATTCGAAACCAATATAACAACAAAAGTAAGACTTTTATGACTTTTATGAAAAGTAAGGATAACATTAGAAAAATACATTACAACAGCTATAATATAAACTTATAATAATATACTGTATTTTTAGTTTAAAGTTTAAATGTAATTTAAAGTATATATAAAAAAGCATTTGCACGCAATTCCTGTTTCGTATTTGAAACCCAATTTCTTTATAACTTTTTTCTCTCTTAAATTTTTATGAGTGCTCTCTCTCTCTCTCTCTCTCAATCACCGAATCACGTCTCCCTCATCTCCAGTGATATCTTCAGGTCGTACATCATGTATACTACAGTAAACTATCGATAAAATGTACACTAAATCATACATAATTGACATCTAAATCATAAGCAACTATCAGCTCGTAGTTCACTAAACGTTATGAAATATCAGTTAGTATTGTAGATATTATTGCAAATATACAAAACAATTGTCCATTTTTCAGTAATCTGTTGCCATATATTTTGGTTTAACCAATTTTACTGTAGTTACCAAGGGGAAAGGCATTATTCATCGACTCTAAGCCCAACTTTTGGTCGGTTTGGCACAAACGCACCGAAATGTGTGGTGTTTTGCCCTCTGTTTGGCATTTCTTTTCAATTGACGACTTTTTAGGATTTTTTCACGTATTGATTGTCTGTTTTGCTCACAAATATTGGTCTACACTGTTGTGTTGAGATACGAGAAAAACATACAAATCCTATCCCTATCCCTCATCAGAAATGACTATTTGCTGGTTAAGGTACTGTTATGCTTGACCTACTAAGCCATTTATATAAGCAATCAAACACAGTATACCTTCTCCACACCACCATTACTACCTGTGCCACCACCACAACAGCATACATATGCGCTCTCTTTCACACATCTCTACAAAAAACAATAAAAATGTCAAAAAACACATTGAGTTTTGTGTACCGAAAGACATTTCATTATTATTCTTATGATTACTAAGAATTAGGAATTCATTATTCAGTTTCAAAGAACTCCGACCTTCTTATCCACTCTAAGCCTCATTAGCTCTCTCTCTCTCAACATTGAGTCGGACTTTCATCCTATTTCTGTTGCCACCCGTTTTGGTATTTTTTTGTTGAGTTTATTTACGATTCCCTAAGAAATGATGCATTAATTTCAGACATAATTTACAATAAACTACTTTAAAGCGAAGCCTATTGTGAATTATGGTCTGATTTAATAACTGTGTGAATATGAATATAATTACGGAATACCTGTCCCAATACATGAGTTATTGTATTGCATCCATACCCTACGCCCACTTGATGCTAAACTATATCCTAAAACATTTTTTTGTCGTACATTATAAGCGAGTGTTTTATTATAAGGTATGTTTAGTTTGTTTCAAATAATTCTTGACTTTTTTTTGGTTCCCATTCGCAATGTGTTTGTATATAATAATAGTAAATAATGGCAGTAAACCTTGTTGTACAGACCCCTAGCCTTGGACAGGCATCGGGTGCTTAAAGTAATGGCGATTAGAGTGAAAGAAAGGTTAGCACCTGAGAGTAGGTAGGGGTGGAGCGCACGGCCTAAAGCTGTTTTTATGCCACAAATTCTTATGCAATGGAAAGACCAGACGTTTGATAAGAGAAACAAGATTTTTGTTAATTGGTTTAAAAAATAAATTTTCCGAAAGTTTTAAACGCAAAATGTTGATAAACATAACTGTGATTATTAAGAAATTGTTTTATTATTTTATAATATCGAAACAAATAATATATTTTTTAATGCAAACTATCATTACTTTTCCCATTTTTTGTTCATTAAAATGTTTTTAAATTATTTTAATCGACAGTATTTGCTTTCTTAGAGTTTATTAATGTTTTAATTAATGACATGTTTTTCAATAAATGTTTTTATTGTATTTTATACAAACATAAAATAATGTTTGAATATAATGTCAATAATACGGTATACTATATTATTTATTATATTTTATCTTTTATTGTCTATAATGACACTTAACTGATAGCTAAACATACATTCTATTTACTGAATGGCAATATAGAATTTTTGTTTAATATTGCGATCATTTGAACATGATTTGATAATAGAAATAAAATAAACTTATTTTATTTCATAAATAATAGTTCAATGAGGGTATTTTTTAGTATGAACATTAAATGACTATATTTTATACTGCACATCTATAATAAATAATCTAAATGTTAAATGTATGACAACTGAATACAGAATTTCTTTGCGTTCATTAACCGTTATATTCACCGATAGCTTAAGGAATGGTTTAATTGGAAAGTGATATAAATGATAGTATACTATAAATTTGAAAACAGGAAAAATGGTCACAAATTTTTTGTGTTGGTTTCGGAAAAAGTAATATTTATATAAACAACTCTTTTCCCGATATTACTGCCAAAGGGACTATCAATGAATCAATTTTAATGATAGGAGTCGACATCAAACAGGTTATACTGTACTTAAATCTATGCTGAAACTACTGTACACTATATATAAAAATCTATTTAATTTTTTATTATGTAAATCATAACCCAATGAAAGGCTTAATCTGTCCGTTAATATCGCTATATTTGATAAGACTTTGAACGAAATTTTTATCACTCAATCTAATCATTAGTTTCATAAAATTGCATTAATTTTTGGTAATATATATTTATATCAATTGTGTTATCGAAAAGTGAGGAATTATAGCAAATTACTATAATATTCAATATTCAATGCATAGTATTTCCATAATTTTATAATTAATATTCAGAGTTTGTGTTTATTTTTGCAAATATTTCTAAAAATAGCTTGTGCACTTTTTTCGAGAGTCTAATTAATCAATAAAACATTTTTTAATTTTGTAAAACACTTTATAATTAAAATATTTGAGTAGAAAATAAATATAAGCTATAAATAGCATCGAAATGAGAGACACTCTTAAAGTCTTGTACTTTTATTATGATTAGGTTTTTTAAATTCGCCAAAAATTATATAATAAATTATTTATTTTTTTAAGTTTGATATGCATAGTGTGTATAACTGGAGTTAATTTTAATATTTTTAATTTTAAAATTATAATATATTTATATTTGATTAAACACGTTTTTATAAAGCAAGTTTAACATTAGTAAAATTGGAAATATTTATAAATAATTATATTTATAACACTTTTTAATTAGGGTTCATTCAATATATTGTTTATGTCATAGGATTTGATTTTTGGTATAAATATTCTTTTATTTTTATTTTACAATTTATGCTTAAATACAAATTTATTATAATGATTGATGTTTTCTATTTAGATTTATTAATTGACAAATAAATCTCATTTTAATACATTAATTAATACGAGAAGTAATTTTTAAACCATTCAAAACATACTTCCTATTCAGTAATTGGCGGCAATTATTTATTAATAATTATCAATAATATGAGACTTTAATTGTACCCTCATTTACATGATTTTCTTAAAACATTAACACATTTTCGTGTAAAGTATTAAAGGATTAATTCTTATATAAAATATAATATAATTATCTTTCTATACATTAGTATTCTTTATATTTTTTTGCGAAATAAGAAAATAAAGTATTTTTAATCTAATCGTTAATCAGTGCCATTATATCAAGAATTACAGTATATTATGATATTTGTTGCACAGGGATGAAGTAGGAGGTGGTGGGAAATGGTTTACTATCGTAGTTTCAAAAACGATTGGTGTTTTAAAGCGAAAATCTCGCTATTTTTAGGTCTTTCCTATGAATACCAAATTATGACACCCATTGATCCCGTGTTTGCATTGCAATCCTTTATGGAAGTCAGGGATGCTCTCTGTATACTACCGGCCCCCTCCCTCTCTGCATCCAAAAAACACTTTAGATTTCCTATCACTAAATGTTAGCCAAACGTCATAAATATAACGATAAATAAATAATGAGTGGAAAGAAAATTACAATAAGTTTTGTTTCTTTTCTGACGACACGTTTTAGGCATTAAATGCGAAAAAATATGTTAAATATAATGTGAGGATCTTTTGGCACATATTCTAGTTTTCATGTTATTATCCGCCGTCTTATCAGATGAATAAAATAGTTTTTGAAATCTCGTTCAAAGTCGTCGACAGTGCCATTGCATAGCATATGAATTGAGTGTAACATTGACTGCGAGTGTGTTTAATAATAGAGTAGATTCTCAATGACAGCACACAATGCAAAACACAAATTCTTGACTCGCTTTGAATGTCACAAATAATGTGAATTTATTATTATATTCTGCGATGAATTTAACAATTATTTGCAATTTCTATAAGTATTGCGAAACAAAAGAATTTATT
>CAJPVJ010001056.1:3906-18390 GCA_905397405.1 Oppiella nova
GTTGAGGTGAGACCATTGATCACTGGTTTTAATTGATACGATTGTCTCTTAACAGTAATATTCTTTATATCTATTAAATAGCATTTACACAGCGGTCGCAGTAATGGCAAAGTTGTGGTCAAAATACAAGAACCATAAATAAAACTATTTTGTCTTATTTTGTATTTAAAATAAAAATAAATGGTTTGTAAATTTTAAAATATAAAAATCTCATTGCAATATGAAATGACACAAAGTAAAGAAATAGAGAAACAAAGTAAACTGTGCTTTTAATTCATTCTGGTTTAGTAGGATTAATGTTATTTAAATGTAGTGCCTTTAGATTTGCACTCAAAATACTTAATAAACAGACTGAAAATAACTTTAATCAGTTTGTTGTCATATAATTATTAGCAATAACTAAACCAAATATAATATATATTATATATATATAGATATTATAAACAATTAACTAACTATTAAGAATTTATAGTTAAAATATGATTTTAATATACCGTACTTTTTATAATAATACATTTATTTATATATTATATGTCTATGACATTTAACACAATCTTTATCAGTTATATAATTTTGATAAGTATTAACTTATATAAGTATTTTACATTAAAGAAACAACCAAGACACAACCAAGGTTGTATTTATTTAGTAAATATTATCATTTGTTTATGAATCAAATGATTGGTGTTTCCAAAATTAAAACCATAAGTGCTCTATGAAGTGAATTTTTATAATTAATTTGACTTATAGAATTTGATTCAAATTATTATACTATGAATAGAAAAAGAAATTTTATTTTAAAAGGAATTTATATTAAAAAGACCTGTCATATTTTGTACAATTGTGACTAATTCTAGAAAGAAATCAATATTCACGGCTTTACACGGTTTATAACAATAATTGCTTATTACTGTTCAAATTTTCAGTACATTCTTAGAGCAACTATTATACATACATTATTATCACAAACTAAAGTGTACAGTATATCGGTTAGACTGATAACAGTTATGAGGCTAGTTTTCAAGGATTTGAGTGCTATTCAATCATAAAGGCCCCTGCAAATAACACTCAAACTATGTTGAATGAAAAACTGCACTGTATATAAATAGCAGACAATTGAATGGCATTGAAAGTAATTTCTGAAGTGACTGTTAGTTTGTGACTGGTGTTTAGTTTTATTGTATTTACAACACATCAAATATTGTATAAAAATTGTCTGTCATTTTTATATAAATTCTAGAAACAGTTCTAAAAGTTGATAAAAATGTCGAAAACATAATTTTCATTCAACATAGTTTGAGTGTTATTTGCAGGGGCCTTTATGATTGAATAGCACTCAAATCCTTGAAAACTAGCCTCATAACTGTTATCAGTCTAACCGATATACTGTACACTTTAGTTTGTGACTGGTGTTTAGTTTTATTGTATTTACAACACATCAAATATTGTATAAAAATTGTCTGTCATTTTTATATAAATTCTAGAAACAGTTCTAAAAGTTGATAAAAATGTCGAAAACATATAAGAAGTTGTCATGCTTCAAGACTACACCAAACTTTCGGGAAGCCGTCAAAGTAGTGGACACACCTCTGGTTCCTCCCGCTGACGACCAGATCCTCGTCAAGAATATCTACGCCGGTGTTAACGCCACTGATGTCAACATAACTGCCGCCCGTTATTTCACTGATGGAAAGCTACCTTTTGATGTCGGACTAGAGGTTATTCAATGAATTTGTATTAAATTCTTGTGAAAATATTCTTAATTCGTATTTTGATTGAATATTTCATTTAAACTTTATATTAATTGAATTGTATTGGCAGGCGTTGGGTGTTATAGAGGCTGTTGGCAAGAATGTGAGCTCTCATAAAGTGGGACAACCAGTCATTGTGTTTGGATTAGTGCCGAGAGCTTATGCCGAGTATATGGTAATTATGAATATATTTTAATTCATTAAAAAACTTCTAAATATTTATATTGAATCCAAAGTACGCCAAACCCGATGAAGTAATTCCAGTTCCAAGTCTTAAACCCGAGTTTATTTCGCTTCTGATTTGTGGGTTAACCGCAACCATTGGTTTGGATGAAGTATTTATCAATTACACAAAAACATTTTAAATAAATAAATTATATGGCTAATATGTTATCTCGCCTGCATAAGTTTTTCCACTATTTCACGACTAATGTCGGAGACGTCCTCCTTGGCCAGTATAACGCCAGGTTACCCGTAAACAAAAGGGCTGTTATGTCATAGGCATGACTTCATCGGAAGAAAAGGCAAAACTGTTGAAAGAGTTGGGAACCGATCGAGTGATCAATTATAAGACCGAGAACTTGGATGAAGTGCTCACTAAAGAGTTTCCGGTTTTACACACTTTTAATAAAAAGTTTTTGCTCTCAAATGTTATGACCGTAACATTTATTTAACAGAAAGGAGTGGACGTTGTTTGGGAGACAATCGGAGGACAAGTTTATGAGACTTTATTTAAGCATTTGGCACCAAAGGGTCGTATGGTTATAGTGGGCGGTATCACTGGTTATAAAACTGATGGCATGCCTGATGTAACCATTTCCAATTTGCCGACCAAGGTAATTTAATAATAAAACCTAATACTGAATAAATTGATAAGATAATATGTAAAATATATTTAACAGTTATTAATGGGAAATCAAAGTCTCACGGGTTTCCTATTGACTGGTTATAGCGATTTGTTTCCCATTATAAACTTCGTTAACCAACTTCTGCAACACTCGTTATCTAACGCTCAACACAATCTAAACCCTGTTTTTAGTTCACTTCCTCTTAAGTTTCCTTAACTAAGTCACCAGTCTCCCCAACTCCATTACTTTAATTAAATTATTCAATGAACTGGAAATTAATTAATAAGTTATTATGATTGCATAGCATTTACATTCCGGAAGCAATGTTGGAAAGGTTGTCATCAAAATACAAGATCCTTAAAATACAAGAATTTAAAATCAATTCTACAACATATCAACATTTAAGATGATTTGTTTAGGCATTTTATTAATACACTATATTAAATAAATGAAGTATTTTTGAAAACTTGTTTTAACTTATTTTTAAAATTACTTGTTTTTAATTAAAACTACAACATATTAAAATATAATTTAATTATGAGAATTTTTTAAACAAATAAATATAGATTTTTAATATTCTCTTAAAGGTTTAAAGGAGCCTGTTCAATGGGTACGTTAAGTTGCCTAAGCTGGCAATCGGGATTTTTT
Source organism: Oppiella nova (assembly GCA_905397405.1). NCBI lineage: Eukaryota > Metazoa > Arthropoda > Arachnida > Sarcoptiformes > Oppiidae > Oppiella > Oppiella nova. The sequence goes on from CAJPVJ010001056.1 coordinate 7,154, forward strand.
GGTTGGATATGAAAGAACATTCAATGCTGAGTCCGAATATATAATTTATATTGTCCTGTGACCTCGGGTTCGACCGCAGTGACCACTTTTATAGAGAAAATTTTTAAAGGAAATATTAACATATAATATATTAAATCAATGATCTTAAATTGCATCTAATTCTTATAGAATGAGTTTTATTATATTTTGATTATAAATTATTTTATATCTATCTTTATTAATAAAATTATTAAAAAAATCCCTATTTTATTAATTAAATCGACGTAATAACAATAACATGTGACATTAGACTTTGGCAGGGGTGTTTTGAGGGGGCTGGTGGTGGGATTGTGGAGGACAGTGGGTGGGTGTTCAGTTATCTTATTTTATTTTTACAAAACCTTGAATTTATAATTTATTAACAGATTTCTTTTTAAAACTTGTCTAAAATATTTTGAGTAAGATATTCTTATTCTACGTTAGATTCTACACTGATTTCATATATCGTATGTTAATATTTTCAATAAAACTTTTCCCGATAAAAGTGGTCACTGCGGCCGAACCCGAGGTCACAGGACAATATAAATTACATAGTCGGACTCCTCGTTGAATAAACCTTCATATCCAATCAAAAAATCCCGATTGCCAGCTTAGGCAGAATTGGACGATCTCCTTTGGAAATTGATACCAATATATTCTTTCGCATGTTTTTTATTGAATTTATAATTTCAATCTGTTTTCATAGAATATACACCGGTATTATTTAATCATCAAAACCTTATTGGACATTAAATTATCGTTAAATTATAATTATTATCTGAAATATTTACATCAAATATTATAATTTATATATATTCCGTATTTTTTTGTAAATAATTATCCTTTATAATAAAATGTCCAAAACATTCAAAAAGTTGACAGTTATTAAAAAGTCGACAAACTTTAGAGAAGCGGTCCAAGTAGTGGAGGTGCCTCTCGTGCCACCAACTGATGATCAGGTAGTTTTGAAAGTAGTGTTTGCCGGCGTCAACGCCACTGATGTTAATGTGACGGCCGGTCGGGTATTCAGCGATCAGCTCCAAGTCCCTCATGATGTCGGACTTGAGGTTAGTTAACAAAACGCTTTCAAATTATGCGCTCAATTAAATAATAATTGTTATTTCGGAATACAAAGGCTTTTGGAGTTATAGAAGTGTTGGGCAAAAATGTTAAGTCATTAAAAGTGGGACAGCCGTGTGTATGGTTTGGTTCAAAGCCCAGTGCTTATACTGAATATTTGGTCCGTATTTAATTGATAATCTAACTTGATAATCTCATCATTATATAAATTTATTATACCAATTAAAGTACGCCAAACCAGAGGAATTAATACCTATGCCATGTCTAATGCCGGAGCTTATTTTGCTCAGCAATGGTCTTACAGCTCGTATAGCTTTAGACCAGGTATTCAGTATACAATACAAATTATACGAGTGTAAAATTAAAATTAAGTTGTATTTTATAAAAGGCTTGTAATGTTAAAAGTGGTGATAAAATATTGATAACCGCACCGGCTGGTAGTGTGGGACATATAGCTGTTCAATGGGCTAAACATAAGGGTTGTTATGTTATAGGAATGACTTCATCGGAAGAAAAGGTAAAACTATTGAAAGAGTTGGGAACCGATCGAGTGATCAATTATAAGACCGAGAACTTGGATGAAGTGCTCACTAAAGAGTTTCCGGTTTAATAATTTATTTTTATAATTTTATGAACACTTTTCATAAATTTCTGATTCATTGAATAAATAGGAAGGCATTGATATAATTTGGGAGACAATTGGCGGAGAGATATACCAAACATTTAGCAAATAAGGGACGACTAGTTATATTTGGGTGCACCAGTGGCTACGAAAATGTTGGTTTTCCTGATGTCCATATACCTAACCTTTCTTATCAGGTCTAACTTCTTATGACTATTTAATTATAACAAAAATAAATAATAATTAGTTTTGTGTAATTAGTTATTATTAGGAAGTAAGACAGTGACATGCATTTGTTGCCACAATATATGCCACAATTAATTGAAGACATTATGACAAAGAAATTGCGAGTTGTGTTGGATTTTGGACTCAAATCAAGTAAAGGAGAATTCATAGGAATTGGTTCTGTGGTGAATGGGGTGGAGGTAAACTGTTTTCATATTAACAAATACAATATTAACAAACAAATCATATCTCAATTTTAATTAAATATTTGTACTATTTTAATTTGTAAACAGCATTTGTTTAGTCGTAAAAACGTGGGAAAAGTTGTCATCAAAATCCAAGATCAATGAAACCAAAAAGAATCAACAAAATTGTTATATTAATTATTTTAACGTATTTTATAATTTCTTCTCTATAGTTTTATATATTTGTAGTCATATAATAATAAACAGCTCAATAGTTAATAATTATATTATAAATATTAATTAAATTAAACAAACCTAAAAAACTATTATCAAAAAAGTATCAAATTATTTTACAGTGTATGCAAAAACTACATAATTAATAAATATCGCACATTAAATATTAAACACAGAATAACATTTAATAAATAACTTTTGAAGTATTGAAATAACTGGTTGTGATTTTGTACAATTCATTTCTATACATTTGAATACTGAATAATTGTGAAGGACGACCGTTTACAGTGGAATACCGGTGCTTTAGTTATATAGCAATAACACTTTATATTAACTCTAATAATAAACCGTTAAATAAGACCGAAACGACCGAATGCTATGTTATCATAGAGAGTGTATTATGCACTGAAAATCGTGTGCAATTTGTTTATCATTTAGTACACGATTGAAAATTATATAAAAAGCTCTTAACATGAAAATAATATTTACTTTAAGTCATAAAGTGGTATATTTTAAATACAATAGTTGCGAATAAAGTATAGAAATGTCTAAAACATATAAAAAGTTATCAATAATTAAAAAGACGATAAACTTTAGGGAAGCGGTGGAAGTAGTGAGTGAACCACTGGTGCCACCACTGGATCACCAAATTGTGGTGAAAACAATCTTCGCGGGCGTTAACGCCACCGATGTTCTCACGTTTGAGTTCTCTACTGGAGTTGGATATGAAGTATCTAGTTATATTTTTCTTATTTAATCCTATTTATTATTTATGTATTTATTTTTTATCTGTAATATTAGATATTTATTAGATATGAAAATCTTTGTATTGCTTAATGAAAATTAATGAAAAATATATTTAATCATTAATAATTTTAAAATTATTAATTTGTCAGGCATTGGGTATCATAGAAGCTGTTGGCAAAGATGTCAAAGATTTAACTGTTGGACAGACAGTTCTTTACGTATTTGGCATTGATTTTAGTTTTAAAGCATATGCGGAATACATAGTTTGTATTTTAATTTCAATTATTATTTATTTATAACTTTGTTATTTGAAAAGTACGCCAATAGAGAGGACTTAACACCAGTTCCGAGTCTTAAGCCTGAGTTGATATCATTACCAGTCTGTGGATTGACTGCTTCTATTGGTTTGGATGAGGTATCACTCAATTTATTATTCAATTTAATTCAAATCACATTTAATTATATTTATCGACAAAAGGCAGCTTATATTAGGAGGAATGATAAAGTATTAGTGACAGCAGCTGCTGGTGGCACCGGTATGATGGTTGTTCAATGGGCTAAACAAAAGGGATGTTATGTTATTGGGTTGACCTCAACCTCAGAAAAGGCAAAACTGTTGAAAGAGTTGGGAACCGATCGAGTGATCAATTATAAGACCGAGAATTTGGATGAAGTACTCACTAAAGAGTTTCCGGTATCAATATTATCTTATAATAAATGATGCAAAAATTAAATTATTATATTTTATTATAGGAAGGAGTGGATGTGATTTGGGAGACAATCGGTGGACAAGTATTTGAGACTTTATTCAATCATTTGGCACCAAAGGGTCGTTTGGTACTTATTGGCGGCACGTCTAGTTATAAAGGGGAGGCCACGCAGACTAATATTCCCGATCTTACAACCAGAGTATGATTTATATTTACATTAATAAACATTTAACAGATTAGCTAATATTTATTGATTTGAAAATATATTTGATTAGCTAATAAGAGGAAATCAAATGCTTTCGGGATTTTTCATTTGGAGAAATCGAGAATTATTTCCAAAATATTTACCGAAACTGATTGAAAACGTTGTGAACAATAAACTGCGAGTTGTGTTAGATTTGGGACAAAACACAAGTGAAGGAGAATTCGTAGGAATTGATTCAGTGGTCAGAGGGGTTGAGGTAAATGTTTGGTACTATTTGTAGTATTCATGTTTTATATGTTTATTAAAATCAGAACTAAAATCAGAAATCAAATAATAGCTTTTGAAAATCTATTGTAATCACATTTATTCTTATAAGTTCACTTTTTAAAAGTTAGTTAAACTATATTTTTAAAATTATAATACAATTTTTAGTTATTTATTATTAACTAATTATTAACAATCTTACTGTTAAGTTGTAAGGATTATTATATTGAATATTATTAGCTATATATATTTTCAATAAAGAATTATGAATAATAATAATTTATATTTGTTTTTTACTAGCACTTGCTTTCTGGACGTAATATAGGAAAAGTGGTCATTCAAATACAAAATCCGTAAAAGTATTACAATCAATTTTTTGGTAATATTTTCAACTACTTCAATTAGTAAATAGGGTCAAAGTTGAATTATATTGAAATAATTTGAAATTTTTATTGTAATTATTAACTTAATGACAAATATTTAAATATTATTATTCCAAAATGTATCATGGTTTAAAAAAATTGTGTATTTTTAAATTGAAATTATACTATTTGTGTTTAAATTAAATGAATTTTAAAATATGTATAGTTTGGTCCTATTCCCAAAAGTTTTTATTTAATTTGAAGTTTTGTATGTAAAATTAAATAAAACTTTTGGGCATGGGACCAAACTATAGTAGTGTTAGGAGGGCCCATAGGGTACTATTGAATAGACATATCAAACCTTTCTCAATCGAAACGCCAAGAGATACGAAGATTTGGATCACTCTCTTTGAAAAATCATTCAAAAATAAGTTATGTTTTAATAATAAAATTATATATTCTTCATGTCATAAGAATCACTGAATTACATATGATTCAAATAAAACACTGAGTATAATTTTTAAAAATGTTTGTATCAGTTTGTTCTTAAATAATGTATACACAAAGTTATTACGGTAATAGGGTTGTTTAAAGACATTTTAAATATGAATTTACAATAAATAGTCTGTATACCTCATTCTAGTTTTCATTATACTACAGTACTATTGTATTACTGTACAGTATTATAGAAATGTATTTTTATTAAATAGCCAGATCAAGTGCTGGAGGACTTAAATGCAATCAAGGATTGTCAGTGCAGTTCGTAGAGTGCAAAATGAAGTAAACGATGTTTGTATGCATTCAATGAAAGGGATATTCCCCTCATAATTTCCACTCATATATAAAGAGCGCAGAATTTGTGTTGAAATCACATTACAGTAGTTTCCTTAACATTTTCGATTCAAGTATCTACTTTTGAAGATTGAAGTCAATTGAATTAAAATGTCCACAAATTATAAAAAGGTGTCAGTAATCAAGACGACCTGTAATTTCCGAGAGGCTGTCCGAGTGGTGAGCGTCCCTCTGGTGAAGCCCTCGGACGACGAGATTCTGGTGAAGACGATCTATGCGGGCGTTAACGCCACTGACGTTAATATAACGGCCGCTCGTTATTTCACTGATGGAAAGGTTCCCTTTGATATCGGATTAGAGGTTTTTATATAGATTTCAGAGAAATTAATTTTATTTAAATTTATTTACTTCAATTATTATTTTATCAAAATCAATTAGGCTTTGGGAGTGATTGAATCAATTGGCACCAATGTTAAGACACACAAAGTGGGACAAAATGTGTTGGTATTTACTTTAGTTCCCAGAGCCTACTCTGAATATGTGGTCAGTATTTTGCTTACTATTCATGTTTTTTATAAAACAAATACAAATTAATAATTTGATTGAATAGTACGCCAAACCTGATGAAGTGATTCCAGTTCCAAGTCTTAAACCAGAATTCATATCACTTCTGGTTTGTGGGTTAACCGCAGCCATTGGTTTGGATGAGGTATTTATTAATTTTTTAATGCATTTTAAAATTAATAATATAAATGATTTGTTTGAAAGTTGGGTCGCATTAAGAAAGGGGAGAAAGTATTGATAACAGCATCTGCTGGAGGAACTGGACATATAGCCGTCCAATGGGCCAAACAAAAGGGCGCTTATGTTATTGGGTTGACCTCAACACCAGAAAAGGAAAAACTGTTGAAAGAGTTGGGAACCGATCGAGTGATCAATTATAAGACCGAAAATTTGGATGAAGTGCTCACCAATGAGTTTCCGGTTTGTTTTTATTTATAAAATTCTTAATTCTTGTATCATTTTACAAATTAATTACAAAAATTTATATTTTTATTCTTTGAAACTATAGAAAGGTATTGATGTTGTTTGGGAAACGATTGGTGGACAGGTATACAAAACATTATTCAAGCATTTGGCAGAAGGGGGTCGACTTATTATTGTGGGCGGAATTACTGGTTATAAGACCGAGGGGTCCAACTTCATTACTGACCCTAATATACCGAATCTACCGACAACTGTATGTTTTATATAATAATTTATATATTGTTTTGTTAATTAAATTATTTTTTTAAAGCTCTTAATGAAGAATCAGACACTTTCTGGGTTTATATTGTCGGGTTACAAACATTTATTTACTGAATATTTTACAAAATTGGTTGAAGACGTTGTGACCAACAAATTGAGAATTGTTTTGGATTTTGGCATCAAATCAGGTGATGGAGAGTTCAATGGTATTGATTCTGTGGTCAGAGGAGTGGAGGTAATGATTATTATATAATTATTAGCATTTATTTTTAAATATTATCCAAAATACAAATGTTACTATGATACTTTATTGTACTATAGCACCTGCAATTTGGACGCAATACTGGAAAAGTTGTAATTAAAGTCAACTAAATGTTTAAAATTTTGGTTGTTGTCAAATGTTTTTCACACAACTTTCACACAACTTATTCATTAATTACATTTTATACTCACTTTATGAAAATTAAATACTTATAAAACACAACTATAAATGTTAATAAATATAGTAATTTTTTTATTAATACTTTTTATAATTTTTCAATTAAGATCATGTATTAATTATGTATTTTAAACAAATTATGAATAATGTAAGCAAAATAATACTAACAAGCATAAAGAAAATATTAAAATACTGATAGATTTATGAAGTAATTGTGCTTTTATTTCCTCATTTGATTCCACTTCTCCGGTGAATAAATTCGTGGAAAAACCTTTCGGGAGAGTGTCGGCCAGTATTGAATGAAATAAGTAAACGCCAGAACAGGATGGGGTGATATCCATGACTATCATATCAATTAGAAAATAATATATTTTAAAATAACTAATTATTTTAATTATTAAATAATTATTTATTAATAAAAGAGTGAATTACTTCATCCAAATGGTTAGCGATGGCTACAGCCATGAGATGAGCGCATCTGTTGGTTCTCATCTTTTTGGCTGAATTGCCTTCATCGGAACCGTATTTATTGTCCTTTTTGTCAGTCAATACATTCTCTGCAATCCGGGAGACCACAGGTCCGGGACATAACATTGTCACTGAAATACCCTTTGATTTGGTCTCAATGCGAGCGCTTTCAAAGTAACCCTTTATTAGCGAAACAATTAGTGTTTTATGAGTTTATTAGACATCAATCCATTTCAGTTCATTACTCACATGTAAGGCATGTTTGGTCGCAGAATATGAGCTCGAGTTTGGAGCACCTGGGCAATGTATATTTATAAACGTATTATAATTATTTGTTATTATTATTAAAGATTTATAAATTAAAGAGATTGTATTAATACCCGATTTTCCGGCTATACTTGAAGTGACCACGAGATGCCCTTTAATGTTATTTTGAAGGAAATATCTCAAAGCAATTCGCGACAAATTAATGAGTCCGAAGACATTGATTTCAAACATCTCTTTGTCGACATCGATGTCAATGTTAGCGAACTCTGCTCTCTGACCCTTACCCGCATTGGACACCAGAATATCGAGCTATATATTAAACATTATAATTACTATTTATTATAATTACAATATTATATTTATAAATATAAATATGATTTGAATGAAAGACATACAGTTTTAAAGTGAGTGATGACTGAATTGAATTGCTTTTGGTGTTGTGAATAGTCCTTCACATTAAAGCTTAGAATCTTGACGTCTTCTTCTTTCAATTGATTGAATGCTATAATTAATTGGAAAATAAGTTTTGATTTAGAATTTTACAAAAATACCAAATGATTGATGACTAACAGATGCAGTTCCTCTTCACTTCTTCAAGTCGACTAACATTAGTGCCAGAAATGGCTAATTTGACGCCATTAGCAGCCAATTCATACGCGAGCGCCTCCCCAATACCGCTCGACGCGCCCGTAATCCATACTATTTTTCCTCTAAGTTTACCTTCAAATTCATAATAAAACACATTAACAATGAATATTATTTACGAAATATAATCAAATAACCAGTGTATTGTATTATACTGTATTGTATTGTACTGTATTGACTTACTTGTTGAATGCCCAAACATTTCATTTAGCCAAAGTTGTAAATCACTGTCACGTCTGGCCATAAACCATAGCAATAGTAGAATCACTATTATTACACCAAATATGATTGCATACATTTTGTTATCTATTAATTAATCAATCAAATCAAATACATAGATTTATTTGAAAATATATAATAACTGAATCAAGACTACTTAACATCAGACAATACACAGTTTTATTGTAATGTTTATATAGTATATTTATGAAGGTCATTCAGTTAATTACACTTTTTGTACTTTTCGTACTTTTCTTACTTTGTATTAATGTTCAGTATTAGTGATCAATAGTAAGGTTTTGAAACAAAAACTGAGAATTCAATATTATAAATATCAAATAAAATTATCAATTGTATTCTAAATCTTATTAAATTTACATAGGTTATAGACAATTGATCTGGCTTTAAAATGATATAAACCAATTGGTGATACTCAGTCCCTGTCCACAGTTGATTAACATTTAGTAAACCTACTACTCGTGTTCAAAAAAGATTCTCTGATTATTTTATAAAAAATTTGTGTCGATATCCTCGGGACAATGTTTTCGTGTGAAATAACTTTTAATAAATATAGAATCGGCCCGTCGTTTGGGACATATAGTGTTCAGTTGTTTAAGCAGAGGGGCGTATGTTATTGGGTTGACCTCAACACCAGAAAAAGCAAAACTATTGACAGTTGGGAACCGATCGAGTGATCAATTATAACTTGGATCAAGTGTTCAGTAAAGAGTCTCCTGTTTAATTTTCATTTAATAAAAATATTTAAAAAATAAAATATTATAATACAATATAAAATACAATTTATTATAAAATATTATTTTAGGAAAGGAATAGTGGATGTGATGTTGAGAGACAATCGGTGGACACTTTATTCAATCATTTGGCACAAAGAGTCGTCTTAGAAGTGGGCGCTATTAGTGGCTATAAAAATGTTTTAAATAAAAATGAGTTTTACTCATGTTTCACAGCCTAAACTGCCAACACGAGTACGATTTATAAATACCATTTTATTTTGGTGCTAGTTCAAATTGTTTGCCAAAAGGTTAAAAATTATTTTATATATGATGATAGCTCCTAATAAGAAGTGGACCTTTGAACAGGTTTTCAATACTTGCTAACAAAGACTTATACAACAAGTATTGATCGAAACTGATTGAAGACATTGAGAGCAATAGATTACGAGTTGTGTTAGATTTGGGACAAAACACAAGTGAAGGAGAATTCGTAGGAATAGATTGGAAAAGTTATCATTAAAATGCAATACAAAACATTTAATAGTGGAATTTTTTATTACTAAAATTTTTAATAAATTAGTTTCTAAAAATAGTAAAATAAATACACAGAAACAAAATTAATAAACAAAATTTAAAGGAATTTCTTAAGATATAAAATTATATGTATATTAATGTTATATCGTTTAATGTCTATTTATAATTAGTTAACTACATTCAATGTCTAGACAATCTTATTTAATAAATAAATTTATTTCAATAATTCATAACTATGTATCATAATGCAATTGAACTTTAAATAAACAAATATTTTTTTAATGAATTATTTTAGTGCAAAATATAGAATGAGTTAGTACAAATTACAGGTTGCAAGTGTGAAGAGTACAAACAGTTATCAAGAACCTAGATCCATTCACTGTATATGCCATGAAATTAAAGTTGAAGGACAGTAAGTACTTTATAAGTACTAATTTATATCACAACTCTATAATGGTTTGAAACTATATAAACAGCACTGTATAATATTTTGACATCTACTTTTAATTATTATTGTTGTTAACATAAAATATCAAAATGTCTAAAACATTTCAAAAGTTATCTGTGATTAAGAAGACATCCAATTTTCGAGAAGCTGTAAAAGTGGTGTCTGTCCCTCTGGTAGCACCGGGTGATGATCAGGTGCTCATCAAGAATATCTACGCCGGTGTTAACGCCACTGATGTCAACATAACTGCTTCCAGATATGACCCAAACGCAGAGTTGCCTTTCGATGTGGGACTAGAAGTATGTGTTCATTCAATCAGTCATTGTTTTTATTGACAATTATAATTTCATATAATTATTGTAAAGGGTCTGGGTGTTATCGAAGCAGTTGGCAAGAATGTAACCACTCATAAAGTAGGACAGAATGTAATGACATTTGGTGTCAATCCTCCCAGGGCTTATTCAGAATATTTGGTTAGTAATTATGAGACTTACAAATAATTTATATTTCTATTTAATATATTAAATTTAATTTTTATTTATTAATGAATAGTATGTAAAACCAGAAGAAGTGATACCAATTCCGAGTCTTAAACCAGAATTTCTTGGATTATTAATCGCGGGTTTAACAGCAACTATTGGATTGGATGAGGTATTAATTACTGTAAAATTATTTGAAATGTTACTAATTTATAATAATTAACAAAAAGTTGGGTCGCATTCAAAAAGGAGATAAAGTGTTGATTACAGCTTCTGCAGGAGGAACGGGACATATTGGCATCCAATGGGCTA